>JAJPUD010000722.1:330767-341145 GCA_023553655.1 Myrmecobius fasciatus
TATCATTGTTGTGCAAGAAAAATCTTGTCTACACAAAAGATATATCAAATAAAGGAAACACAATGTAAGCAAACATCAATCAAGGAGTATGAGAATGTTATGTTGTGGTCCACATTTCACATCCCTCTCTCTGGGTGTATATGGCTTTCTTCAGTGAACAATTGGAGGTGGTTTGAAACATTTCATTGTTGAAGAGAGCCATGTCCATCAGAATTAATTGTCATATAGTAGTACTGTTGTTGCCGTGTATAATGATCTCCTGGTTCTGCTCATTTCACTCAGCATCAGTTCATGTAAGTCTCTCCAGGCCTCTCTGAAATCATCTTGCTGGTCATTTCTTTTCTTTTCTTTTTTTTTTTTTAATTTTATTTTTTAAATTTTATTTGCGTAACATATGTGTGGGTAATTCTTCAACAATAACCCTTACATAGCTTTCCATTACAAAATTTTCCCCCAACTCCCCACCCCTCCCCTAGATGGCAGGATATCCACTACATGTTAATTATGTTAAAATATTGGCAAATCGAATATATGTATACATATTTCCAAACTTATCATTGTTGTGCAAGAAAAATCTTGTCTACACAAAAGATATATCAGATAAAGGAAACACAATGTAAGCAAACATCAATCAAGGAGTATGAGAATGTTATGTTGTGGTCCACATTTCACATCCCTCTCTCTGGGTGTATATGGCTTTCTTCAGTGAACAATTGGAGGTGGTTTGAAACATTTCATTGTTGAAGAGAGCCATGTCCATCAGAATTGATTGTCATATAGTACTGTTGTTGTCGTGTATAATGATCTCCTGGTTCTGCTCATTTCACTCAGCATCAGTTCATGTAAGTCTCTCCAGGCCTCTCTGAAATCATCTTGCTGGTCATTTCTTACAGAACAATAATATTCCATAATATTCATATACCATAATTTATTCAGCCATTCTCCAATTGAAGGGCATCTATTCAATTTCCAGTTTCTAGCCACTACAAAAAGAGCTGCCACAAACATTCTTGCACATGTGGGGCCTTTTCCTTCCTTTATGATTTCTTTGGGATATAAGCCCAATAGAAATGCTGCTGGGTCAAAGGGTATGAACAGTTTGATAACTTTTTGAGCGTAGCTCCAAATTGTTCTCCAGATTGGCTGTATCCGTTCACAGCTCCACCAACAATGCATCAGTGTCCCAGCCCTCCCACAACCCCTCCAACATTCATCATTAACTTTTCCTGTCATTTTAGCCAATCTGACAGGTGTGTAGTGGTACCTCAGGGTTGTCTTGATTTGCATTTCTCTGATCAACAGTGATTTGGAGCACCTTTTCATATGACTATAAATAGTTTTAATTTCATCCTCTGAAAATTGTCTTCAATTCTAAATTTTCAAGGAATTATTTGAGCTTTTGTACATCTTTTCCTATTTGGCCAATTTTGCTTTTAAAGGTGGTATTCTCCTCATTAGCTTTTTATATTTCCTTTTGCATTACTCTCAATTCTCTTCACAATATTTCTTTTTTTCACTTGATTGTCAAAATCCTTTTGGAGCTCTACCATGGCCTGAGATCAATTCTTATTTTTCTTGGAGAATTTGAATGTAGGAGTTTGACTTTGGTATTTCTTCCGAGTGTGTGTTTTTATTTTCTTGCTCATTGTAGTAACTTTCTGTGTTCAGAATTTTTTTCAATTGTCTGCTCATTTTCCTAGCTTATTACTCAGCTTTTTTTTTTTTTTTTTTTTTTGCTGAGGCAATTGGGTTTAAGTGACTTGCCCAGGGTCACATAGTGTTAAGTGTCTGAGGCCAGATTTGAGCTCAGGTCTTCCTGACTTCAGGGCTAGTGCTCTATCCACTGTGCTAGCTAGCTGCCCTTTTACTCGGCTTATAATAGTGTACTGTTCCAAGCTATTTGCAGAGCTTATTCTAAGGACCAGACCACAAGCATTCTTCTCTGGACTAGAATTGTATGGAATGTCCCCACTCCATTATGGCTGTGGTGTGCTAAAACATCAGACTCCTTCTTTAGTGCTAATAGAGAGATCTCATGTGAGCTGAGGCCTCCAGAAGCTTCCATTGCCACTGTACACATGCCAACTCCTGGTTTGCTGGTTTCCCGAGGCCCTCTTACCCTACTGACATCTTTCCTTCTAACCTTCCAAGTTGTCTTTGGTGTCTCTGGGCTAAGAAGTCTGGCAACTGCCATTGTTGTCACTGATTCAGAAGCCCCAAAGCTTGTTTTTGCAATGCTGGTGCTGGCCCCAGGGCTGGGGCTGCACTGGCATGGCCCATGCTGGGACTGTGTGATAGACTCTCAGCCTGATCCACAGGCTTTCCTGCTGATCTCCTAAGTTGTCTTTGGCTAGAAAATGTTCCACTTCATCTTTTTGTGTTCTGACTCTTCAGAATTTGTTAATTTGAGTAATTATTTAAGAGAATGTGGAGCAGTTTGGGGGAGAGTTCGGTGAGTCCCTACCTTTACTCCACCATCTTGGCTCTGTCCCCAAACCCACTACTCCTTAAGACATTCTATTTTTATTTTGGAATAGTTCTAATTGTTAAAGAATATTTTTTTTCCATCAAACTAAATTCTGCCTCTGCAGCTTAAACTCACTGCTCTAAAATTCTGTGCTCTTGGGACCAAGCAAAATAAGTTTAATCTCTCTTTCATATTAGAGTCCATGAGAAAGTTGAAAATTATTATGTGTTCCATATAACTATCTCTGCTTCATTCTAAGCATCCAGTTCTTTCATTTTAACCTAATACAATATGATCTCAAGACCCTTATTAATCCAGTTTGCCTTCTCTGGAGACTCTCTGCTTTAGTAATCAGTAGGCATCCTATAATGTCTAGAAAGAAAAAAAACAACATATACACAACACATAATTTACATTTTGATCAATAAACATTAAGTGCTGCTTTGTTTTTCAAAAGTCATTTTCATTCACTGTTGAATCCTTGTGACCCAGTTTGGAGTTTTCTTTTTTTTTTCCCCCTCAATATAATTTTATTTTTCCAAATACATGGAAAGGTAGTTTTCAACATGCATTTTTGTAAGGCTTTGTGTTCCAAATTTTTCTTCCTCTCTCCCTTACCTTTCTTATCCTCAAGACAATAAACAATCTGATATATGTTAAATAGGTACAATCCTTTTAAGCATGTTTTCATATTTGTCATGTTGTGTAAGAAAAATTAGACCAAAAGGGAGAAAACCATGAGAAGAAAAAGCGAAGAAACAAAAAGGTGAAAATACTCTGCTGTGATCCACATTCATTCTCCATAGTTCTCTCTCTAAATGCAAATGGCACTTTCTATTCCAAGCCTATTGGAATAATCTTAAACCACCACGTTACTGAGAAGATCCGTCTGTCACAGTTGATTGGAGTTTCCTTGGCAAATTAAAAAAAAAAAATCAGAGCTTAAGAGGGAGAGCATTCCAGACATGGAACATAGCTAGAGAAAATGGCCAGGGTCCAGAGATGAGTTGTCTTGTTTATGGATCATCCAGGAAGCTATTGTTACTGGATTGAAGAATATAGGGTTGGGGGAGTAAAGTATAAGAAGACTGGAGGGGTAGGAGTTGGCAAGATTATGAGGGCTTTGAATTCCAAGATCTAATGCAGATTGATCCACCAGCAAGAATTAAGGAAGAGAGTGATCAGTAGTATTAAAGGCTGTAGAGAAGTTGAGGAGAATGAGGATTGAGAAAAAAATATTTGGATTTGGTAACTTAAAAATCATTAATAATTTTGGAGAGAATAATTTCATTGGAATGATAAGATCTGAAGACAGACTGTAAGGGGTTAAGAAAATGAGAGGAAAGTGGAAGCATTTGTTGTTGATGGTCTTTTAGAGACATTTAGTTGCTAACAACAGAAGAGAAATAGGAGGTAAGAGATGGGAGGATCAGTAGAGGGCTTTTTTAGGGTAGATGAGACCTGATATTTGTAGTTAGAGAAGGAAAGATTGAAAATAAGTGAGACATAGATGACAATAGGTGCAATCTTTTAGAGAAGTTGGGATGTAATGGAATTGTAACTTTTCAAGGCGAAGAATTTAACCTTGGTTAGGAATAAGGGTACTTCATCATGTAAGACAGATGGATGAGGGAGTGGCAGAAGGTATCTGTGATAGGAAATGAGGAAGAGGGGAGAAAATGGAGTTCATGGCTAGTAGCCTAAGGTTTTTTTTTCTGTAAAATATGAGGTAAAGTTTTTAACAGAGTTTGGGGAGGAAGAACAGTGGAAGATTTGAGAATGAATGAAAAGTTTGGAAAAAGCATCGTGGAGAATGGGAAAATTACTTGAAAAAGGAGATATACTAAGATTGCCAAGCAGGAGTGAGAGTCCAATTGAGGTTACATTACATAAATTTTAGTGGAACCATATGAAATCATAGGATTTTTTTCACCTTTTTTTAGCTGTATATGAGTAGAAGTAAAGGTGATGAGTGATCGGAGTGGCTTTAGTTTGAGACTTGACTGGGGATAATTTGTGATGTGATAAGAGGAAGGTAGTCTAGAATTGTGTTGGATCACCAAGGAATCAAGATAGTGGGAAGAAAGAGTTGTTAGTTTAGGGGAGATGGCCTGGAAGAGAATTGAGGGGTCAAGGGATTAGAGGTCATGGTCATGAACAAAGACTAGGGTTATATAAGGGAAGGCAGCCAATTGATTATGTTTGGATAAGAGGATTCCAGGATTCTTGAACTTACTACTGGTGCATTTGTGGGTAATGACAAAATCAAGACTATGACCATTTTGATGTGTGTCTGAAGATAGATTAAGGAGTAGCTCATGGGAGATTAGTACATTGAGGAACTGAATGATGAGGGGGTTTAAGGAAGAATCCGTATGTATGTTGAAGTCCCCTTGTATGGGAGCAGGAATTGAGGAAGAGACAAATTGTAAGCAAGGTTTTGAATTCACTGAAGAAAGGGGAGTGATCTGAGGGTGGATAAAGGGGGAGGTCTGTAGGTAACAGCTACCAGGACTTTGATTTGGTGGCAGCTATGAAGAGCAGGAACCTCAAAGAAAAAGAGGTTACTTAGTGGTGGAGGACAAGAGGCCTGGAAGTGGCAGTGTGCGGAGGGAGGCCAGCCTCCGTGGGGAACCAGAATTCTTGAATAGAGGATTGGAGTTGGTGAGTGGAACAAGAGACAGCACACTCTATGGCGTGGTCATCAAGTTCGATTTATTGGCAAAAGCTTGTTCAATTTATTCAAGAAAGCTTGTAATTTTTATAGTCTTACAAAGTTAGGGTTCATTAGAGATAGGACAATTATTTGGCTAGGATTACAAAATTTTCTTGGGGCCCAGAAGTTCCCAGGACCTAAGGTGCAATGCTTCTTAGAAAAAAAGAATGTACAGAGTAAATTCATCAGACAATATAATAATAGTGAAACTTTAAAGGTAAATGTACCTTGTGGTCATCACGTCATGTGTGGCAGGACATGAGCTTCTCTAAAAATATCACATTTATTTATTCCAAGACTTATACAATGCTTTTTAATTTTTAACATCGTCATAAAATATTTTACAATAGGGATATTTAATTTTCTCAGGGACTTTATTTTCCTCAGCCCATTTATTAATCATTTGTACAATAGCTTGTTTTTGTGCAGGGGTCAGTAAACCATGCAGTGGCCTACTTCTCTTACTTTTTTTCCATGACTTACTTGCTACCAATGTGTCCATCTATCACTGATGTTTACTGTTCTTTTCATCATATCATTATTTATGTAAGCTTTGTATTGGGGAGAAAAGGGTCAGGTTGATTGGGTCTGGAATTGTTTCAACAAGAGGGAGTAACCTAGAGACTTCTTTTGGAGTTTTTGGGGAAAGCTATCAATTTCCCAAGTTTCCCAGTCTCTAAGTTTGTTTAATGCTTTGCTAGTAGAGAAACCTTTCATGTTTGGTCAGAAAGTACAAAGGGGCTTTTGGGGATGAAGGGCTACGTGCTCAGCCTCATTGTGATGGATGGGTATATACATACAGCTATGCTAAGAACTCCTAGGACAGGAATTAAGCAGATAATCTTCTTTTTTTTTTTTATTAAAGCTTTTTATTTGTATAACATATGTATGGGTAGTTCCCCAGCATTGATCTTTACAAAGCTCTCCATTACAACTTTTACCCCCAGTCCCCTCCCCTCCCCTAGATGGCAGGAAATCCACTACATGTTAATAATGTAATAATAGTTGACAAGTTGTGCAAGAAAAATCCTATCTATAAGAAAAAAAATAAAACCAGAGAAAGGCAACACAATGCAAGCAAACATCAATAGAGATCATGAAAATGTTACGTTGTGGTCCATAATTCATATCCCTCTCTCTGGGTGTATATGGTTTTCTTCAGTGAACAATTGGAACTGGTTTGAGACAATTCTTTGTTGCAGAGAGCCATGTCCATCAGAAGTGATCATCATGTAATATTGTTGTTGCTGTGTATAATGATCTCCTGGTTCTGCTCGTTTCACTCAGCATCAGTTCATGCAAGTCTCTCCAGGCCTGTCTGAAATCATCCTAAGCAGATAATCATTAACCAAATGTATCCCCAAATGCTTAGTTCAAGGTGCCTTGCACACATGGGGATCAGGCCCCTGTGGAGACTGTGTCATTCCACGCAGGATCCTTGGCTTCCAGTGCCAGTGGATAGCAAAGAGTATTTAGCTCCCCCATTTTGGTTATTGAACCAAAAATGAATGGAGGTGCAAGTCAGTACTGGAAAAGGTGGCATAGGAGGTTATTGTTAGATTAAATGTTGTTAGACATAACACATGGAAACAAATTCTTTGGGGTCCTCAATAATATTTAAGCATGTTAAAGGGGTTCTGACACTAAAAAAGCTTGTAAATTAACTAAATTATCTGACCCATTGGTTTCCAAAGTGGAAGTAAAAGTCGTCTGGGAGCCTATGTTATGACTTGAAGAGGATTGTAGCCTAACCCTAATGGGTATGCCAATTAGAAGATGGGGAAATGAATTGTATCCTACTTGTATTTCATACTTCATCTGAAAACTAACAGTGAAATGTCTTTACTACACAACCATACCTGCACTTATCTTTTAGTAGTTCACTGCTCCCTCCTTCCATTCTGCAAGTTCCTAATTTCCCCCTTTCTGCATCAGAAGTCATCCCCTCAGGGAGATTATAACCTAATTAATTCATGCACCATTAGGAATTTTCTCATCCCATCATATCTACCCACTGTCCCTTGGGCCACTTGGTTGCTGCAGCAGGCAGCCCTTGGAGTCCTTGGCTGTAGCTCCTGGGCATTTACCTGTGAGTAAGAATCTTGATTTTGACCTCTTTTTCATTTTCAGGATTAGCAACTATGGGTGGAGGTTATTGCATTTCAGATCTTATTACATTTGTTTCCCCTTTGTTACAAGCCTCTTCTGAATTTCCCTGTTTTGTTGAAAACTCCATAGTCTTTCTGATCACTCAAGTTGTCTTCAGCATAACTTCCTTGTCAGTTTTGAGTCCTCTCTTCCTATGTTACATACTATCATTCCATCTCCCCAATATCTCTCTCATCTGTCCTCTTCTCTCTCCACACAAAATAGGCTCTCATCTCTCATTCAGTTATTATAATAATCTTTACTTTGGTTTCCCTACCTTAGGTTTTTCCTCACTTTAATCTATCTTTAACATAACTGTCAAATTGTTTTTTCCTAAAGTTCATGTTTGACCATATTACCCTCTTCTTCCTTAACTCCATTAGTTTCTTCTTGGCTCTAAGGACAAATCTCTATTGGGAATTAAATGTTCTTTCCTGCCTAGCCCATTCCTATAGTTTCAATTTTCTTATAAATTACTCTTCTCCATGCAGTTCTGCAGTTGAACCATATTGTTGTTTCCTTTTTTTTTTTTTTTAATTTATAACACTATCTCCTGTCTGAATTTAATTGCCCGTCCCCCTGCTTGCCCCATGCAGTGGAAGGCATTTTCTCTTACTTCTGAATCTTGGAATCCCTAGTTTTCATCAAAACTCTGCTCAAGAACCATCTTTTAATGAATCCTTTCTGTATCCCTTTGGCTTCTTGTACTTTTCCAAAATAACCTTGTATTAATTTTGTATGTGTCTGTTAGAATATAAATTTTTTGAGGTCAAGGACTCTTGCATTTCTGTCAGTATCCCTGGTTCTTAGTATAATGTCTGACACTTAGAAAATTTATGATTGCTTGATTTTTATGAAAGGATTCGTTAAGAGCTTATAAAAGGAGTTATATAGAAAAAAATAAAATAATGCTTAAAATATGCAACCTTGATTTTTTTCCAAGTAGATTAAATTTTGTAAATCTTAAAATGTTTTGGGTATTCCATTTGTACATCTAGTTTGATAGATGTGTCCAGCAGATGTTGGTTAAGCACAGCTTTGGTAGCTCATTATGTACAATGTTTATTTTGAGATAATTTCATTTTACACTCTGATAACATTTGTACTTGACAGGTGTGCAAGTAATGTATTGCGGCATATGGGCTGATAAGAAATTGTTGCTGTTCTGGGCCTTTTTAAGAGGTGACTGCATAGTTTTAGATTTATTCCAAGGAATCTATTGGTTTATAATTTACACAAGTTTTATCTTTCTTCTTTGTACTTTTGTCTCCTTGTCTTCCCACATTGTATTTTCAAATTTTCATCCTTTTTTCCTTGTAGACTAATTTGAAATTTTGCTAATAAGATTACACTTTAAAATCTATGAAGCTGTTTTAAAAAATAATTGGCATTTACCAGTGATTCTTTCCCCTTTACTCCTCCTCCTCCTCATCCCCAAGAAATAAGCATAGTTAAACAAAACAAATGAATATTTAGCCATATATGAAAATATATGCCTCATTCTATACTTTTGAACTCATCACTTTGCTTAGAAGGGGTAGTTATCTCTCTTTATATGTGAGGCCATAGTTGCTCACTGTATTTATCAGAGTTCTGAAGTCTTTCAATGCTGTTTACTTTTATGTTATTGTAGATGTTGTATAAATTAGCCCTTGATTTCTTGTGACTTGACTGTGAGGCAATTCATACAGATCTTCCCAAGGTACTTTGGATTATAAAGATTATACTTAAGTAAAAGTTCTGCTTCAGATTGATAGATGGACTTTGGTTTAACAAACATGAATTTAATAGTAACTCTTACAGTGTGTCTTCAGGGATGATCCATATGCATGCCTTCTGGAATATATCAGTTGCACATATAGGTTATTCTAGTAGAAATTATTTCTGTTCTCTGTTCCAGTTTGCCCTGATTCTATGATCCTATCAATTTTGTCCTTTTTCTTTGAAAAAAAAAATGATTAAAGTATTTGACAGTTACTCCAAATAATGTTGAGGTTATGATGTTTATGGGATATGCAGTTTGAGATATCTAGTAGGCAGTGGAAATTATGATCCTGGGGTAAGGAGAGAATTTATGGCTTTTTTGGTTAAATTAGGAGGTCAGAAGTCAAGACTATATAGAGTTTTAGAAAGAATAAGGAAAAAAAATACTTATGTTATAGATGACCATCTTCTTAAAGAGCTTAGCTACAAAAGGAAGGAGAGATGTATATCGATAACCAGAAATGGGTGATACATCAGCTGAGGATTTTTTTTGAGGATGGGGAAGACATGGGCTACATCAGAGAAGTAGCCAGTAGACAGAGATTGAAGATTAATGAGAGTGGGAATAATAAAAGGAGCAGTCGACTAGAGACAATGGGATGAAATGGGATGTAGAGGTGGTTTGTCTTGGGAAAGGTAATGTCTGCCTCTTCATGTGAGACATGAGTGAAGGAGGAGATAGATACAGAGGAAGGCATCTGACTGATGTGAGATGAGGAAGAGGGTAGAGAAGGAAACTTTTGGCAAATACCCTCTTGGTTTTTGTTTTTTTTTTCAGTGAAATATGGGGCAATGCTAAAAGGATGGGATGAAGGGGAACTATGGGTAATCTGAAAAAGACATGATTTGGTGATTGGAATAGTGAAGGGTTCAGTTAAGATTACTTGACATAAATTTGTATTGGACCTGATCATTAGGTAAATATTAAAGTCAGTAAACTTTTATAAAATAGCTTATAATGAAAAAATAAATAATTCCATAAAGAAGATTATACTTGGTTGATTTTATTACCAAAATCTGGGCTTCCAAAATTTTTCCCACTAGCAATTCCTTTTTGTCCAAGAAATTTTTGTGACACTGGGTATATAGGTATTTAAAAATAGGTATTACAAATCAAACATTTACTGGTAATAAATCATAATTTCTAGGCCTTCACATTCAGTCATAAAACCCTATATGGAGTTATGAGCCACAGTTTAAGAAGCTGGGACCTAAATTATCAAACATTTTTGCATAGTATTCAGTGATAAATATTTGACTTCATGAAAAATAACTTTTTTTTT
>JAJPUD010000722.1:354154-390177 GCA_023553655.1 Myrmecobius fasciatus
TCTCTGTGTAGGAATGTAAATATTCTAAACATATTGAACCTCTATGTTTTCTCTTTTTTGTTTGCTTTTCTTGAATCTTGTATTTGAAAACCAAATTATCTATTCAGCTTTAATGCTTAAAAGCCCTTTGTTTCATTAAATACTCATTATTCCCCTAGAAGGATTATATTCAGTTTTGCTGGATATGTGATTCTTGAAAGTAGTAATTCTAGTTTCTTTGCTTTATGGAATATTCCAAATTCTCTAATTCCTTAATATAGAAGCAATGTAATCCTGAGTGTAGCTGTACAATATTTGAAGTTTTTTTCTTTCTGGCTGCTTCTAATATTTTCTCTTTAACTTTGGAATTCTGGAATTTGACAATGCTATTCTTGGAAATTTTCTTTGGGGGAACTCTTTTCAAATATTAAACAGTGGATTTTAAAAAATTTCTATTTTGCCTTGTGGTTCTAGGATAATTTATTGAATTATTATGATGCCTAAGCTCCTTTTTTTTCTTCTTTTTTTTTTTTTTAAATCATACCCTTCAGATAGTTTAGTGATTCTTTTTTTTTTTTGAGGCAGTTGAGGTTAAGTGACTTGCCCAGGGTCACACACCTAGGGAATGTTAAGTGTCTGAGACCAGATTTGAACTCAGGTCCTCCTGACTTCAGGGCTGGTGCTCTATCCACTGCGTTACCTAGCTGCCCCTAGTTTAGCAATTCTTAAAATTATTTTTCCTAGATATATTTTTCTAGGTCAATTGTCTTTCCAGTGAGAAATTTCATAATTTTTTTCCAGTTTTTTCTTCTTTTGATTTTGTTTTATTATTTTTTGCTGTCTCCTGGAGTCATTAGCTTTTACTTGCCTAATTCCAATTTTTAAGGAATTAGTTTAATCACTGAGATTTTTGTGTTTCCTTTTTCAGTTAGACAGTTTTACTTTCTAAGGAGCAGTTTCCTTCAGTGAACTTTTGTATGTTTTTTGTGTTTCCTTTACTATGCTGTTGACTCTTTTTTTTCCCCATTAATCACTTACATCACTCATTTCTTAACCATTTTTTTTCTACCCCTCTTATTTGATTTTCTTCCCTATTAAGTGGGTCCATTAAATTTAATTTTTAACATTTATTTTCCCCCAATTCCATGTAAAATAATTTTTGAAATTATTATTTTTTTAAAGTTTTGAGTTCCAAGTTCTATCCTTCTTTCTTCTTCCCCCTCCCTTAGAGAATAAACAATCTGATATAGGTTATGCTTCTGCAGTCAAGTAAACCATTTCCACATTAGTCATTTTGTGCAAGAAGACGACAACAAAACAAGAAAGAAGAGAAAAATTCTATGCTTCCGTCAGTATTCAGACAACACCGTTCTTTCTCTGGAGATAGAAAGCATTTTTACCCTGAGTCCTTTGGAATTATCTTTGTTCGTTATTTTGCTGAGAATAGCTAATTCCTTTACTATTATATAGTGTATTATTGCTGTTTTTCTATAAAATATTCTTCTGGTTCTGCTCACTTCACTTTGTATCAGTTCATATAAGTCTTTCCAGTTTTTTTTTTTCTGAAATCATCCTGCTTGTCATTTCCTATAACACAGCAATAATACGTTGCAATCATATATCACAACTTGTTTGGGCCATTCTCTAATTGATGGACATATCTTTGATTTCTACTTCTGTACTACAACAAAAAGAGTTGATAAAATATTTTTGTACATGTAGGTTCTTTTCCCTTTTTGTTTGATCTTTTTGGGAAGCATATCTATCAATGATATTACTGAATCAAAAAGTATGCAGTTTTATAGCCTTTTGGGCATAGTTCCAAATTGCGCTCCAGAATGGTTGAAATTGTTCACAATTCTACCAACAGAGCATTAGTGACTCAGTTTTCCCATATCCCTGCCAGAATTTATCTTTTTTCCTTTTGTTGTCAAAATAGCCAATCTGATAAGTATGAGGTGGTACCTCAGGATTGTTTTAACTTACATTTCTCTTAATAATAATTTAAAGCATTTTTCATATGACTATAAATAGCTTTGATTTCTTCATCTGATAACTGTATTCTTTCACCATTTGTCAATTGGGGAATGACTTAAATTCTTATAAATATAGCCCACTTCTTTATATATTTGAGAAATGAGGTCTCCAGAGATATTTGCTACATTGCTGTACCCTCCCCCAAGTTTTCCTTCTAATTTTGATTGTATTTTTGTTTCTGCAGAACTTTTAAAATTTTGTGTAATCAAAATTATTCATTCTACATATCATAATGCTCCTTATATCTTATTTAGTCATAAATTTTTTTTTTTTTTTTTTCATAGATCTGACAGGTAAATTATTCCATGCTCTCCTGTTTATAGTCTCACTTTTTATGTGTAAATCCTGTAGCTATTTTGACTTTATTTTTGTAAACAGTGTGAGTTATATACCTATATATATATATCTAGCTTCTGCCATGCTGTTTTACAGTTTTCCCAGTAGTTTTTATCAAAAATGATTTTTTTTTGTCCCAAAAGCTTGACTTTGGGTTTATCAAATACTTGATTACTATGGTTATTTATTATTACTTATTGTGTACCTAATCTAGTCCATGGCTATGTCTTCCAGTATTAGTTTGTTTTGATAATTACTGCTTTATAATAAAGTTTGAGATCTAGTATGACTAGGCCATCTTTTTTTTTTTAATTGATTCCCCTGATATTCTTGATCTTTCACTCTTTGAGAGAACTTATTTTTCAAATCCTTTAATTTTTTAGTAGTTTGATTGGTAATAGCACTGAATTAAGTACTTAGGTACTTAATAAGTACTTAAGACTTAAGTAATACTAATTATAATTAGTAGACTAATTATGATTTTTATTATATTGGGTTGCCCAGTTGTTTAGATCTGACTTTGTGTGACAAGCGTTTTGCAATTTATATTCCTTCAATTCTTTTGGTTTGTTTTGGCAGGTAGACTCCAATGTATTTTACATTGTCTACAATTATTTTAAATGGAATTTCTCTTTCTATTTCTTATTGTGGTTCTTTTTGGTAATGTGTAGAATTGCTAATGACTTACGTGGGCCTCTGCTGTATCCTGCAATTTTGCTAAAGTTATTATCTCAACTAGTTTTTTTTTTTTTTAGTTGATTCTCTAGGATTCTTTAAGTGTATCATCATAGCATCTGCAAAGAATGATAGTTTTGTTTTTTCATTGTCTATTCTAACTCCTTCAATTTCTTTTTATTTCTTTCTTTTTTTTGCTATATATATGTACATATATATAATTTTTTTTGCTATATATATAGCATAGTAGTAGTGACAGTGGTTATCCTTGCTTCATCTCTAATAGCTTATCCCCATTCCATATAAGACTTGCTGATTGTTTTAAATAAATTCTTCTCATTTTAAGGAAAATTCCATTTATTCTTATGTTCTCAAGATTTTTAAATAAGAATTTGTAACGTATTTTTTCAAAAGCTTTTTCTACATGTATAAAGATAATCACATGATTTGTTATTGTTATTGAAACTATCATTTATGCTGATTGTCTTCCTAATATTTAACCAGACCTACATTCCTGGTATAAATTCCACCTGGTCATAGTGTATGATCCTTGTGATATATTCTGTAATGTCCTTGCTAGCATTTTATTTTACTAATTGTTTAATTGTATGCCATGATTTGCTTTTTTCTCTGTTTTATAAATGCATTTAGAAATATAAAATTGCCTCTAAGTAGCTTTGGCTTTATACCATAAATTTTGTTGTGTTTTCTCATTGTCTTTCTCTGTAATGAAATTATTGTTTCTAAGATTTGTTCTTTGATCTAGTAATTCTTTAGAATTATAATTTGGTTTTTAATTTTTAATTTGTTTCTGTGGTCTTTTATTGAATGTAATTTTTATTGTACTATAATCTGAAAAGGCTGAATTTAATATTTCTGCTTCTCTGCAGGAGCTCTGGTTGTGAGGTTTTAATGACCTAATACATGGTCAATTTTTGTGAGGTACCATGCACTTTAAGAAAGAAAAATATATTTTCCTTTTGAGTTCTATTCAGTTTTCTCCAGAGAAGTATCATATTTAACTTTCTATAGAATTCTATTAACCTCTGAAAGTTGAAGTGTCTTGCTAATAGAGTTTTATTATCTATTTTTTGTAACTCACTTAACATCTTGAAAAATTAGATGTTATACCATTTGGTGTATTAGTATTGATATCACTTCATTGTCTTTGGTGTTTTTTAGCTTGATGTAGTTTCTTATTCTGTCTCTTTTAATTTGTTATACTTTTGCTTTTCTTTAAGATCATTATCGCTATCCTTTTTTTTTTTTTTTTAACTTCTGCTGAGGTATAAGAGATTCTGCTCCAGTTCCTTACCTTTACTCAATGTGTGTCTATTCTTCAGATATGTTTCTTGTAAACAACATTGTAGAATTCTTTTCTTTCTTTTTTTTTCTTTTTCTTTTTCTTTCTTTTCTTTTTTTTGATAAGGCAATTGGAGCTAAGTGACTTGCCCCAGGGTCTAGAGGCTAGGAAGTATTAAGTGTCTGAGACTAAATTTGAACTCAGGGCCTTCTGACTTCAGGGCTGGTGCTGTATCCACTGTGCCATCTAGCTGCCCTAGAATTCTATTTTCTAGATTCTACTATCTGCTTCTGTTTTATGGGTGAGTTCATCCCATTCACATTTATGGTTATGATAACTGTATTTCCTTCTGTCCTATTTTTCTCTTGTTTACCTTTTGCTTTCTCTTATTTTTCACCTTTTCTTTTCCTCCTGATCACCACCTTTTTTAGTCTGCCCTCCCTTCTATCAATTATTTCCCCCTACCTCTGTACCTTTTTTACTTCCCCGTAGGAGAAGATATAGATTTCTATATTTAACTGAGTGTGCATGTTATTCCTTCTTTGTGCCAATTCTGATGAGAGTAAGATTCAAACATTTTGTGCCACTGTCCTATATTCTCCTCTACTATAATAGCTCTTTCACATTTCTTTTATGTGAGATAATTTGCCTCATTCTCTTATTCCCTCCCTTTTTCTCCCAGTGCATTTTCTTTCTCATCCCTTAATTTTTTGGATAGTTCTCACCATTAGTCATCTAATAGTCACATCTCCATCTATGTGTATTCCTTTTGATTGCTCCTAAATTCTTAAGAGTCAGAAATATCATCTTGCCATGTAGGAGTAGAAACAGTTGAACCTCATTGAATTTCTTACATGTTCTTTCTTCTTTCTTTTTTATCCTTTTATGTTTCTCTTGAGTCTTGTATTTGAAAATCAAAGTTTTTATTCAGTTCTGATCTTTTAATTAAGAATGCTTGAGGGTCTTCTATTTCATTAAATATCTTATCTCCTGTCCTTCCTTCCCCCCCCCCCAAAAAAAAAAAAAACAACTATTCTACTCAGTTTTGCTAGGATAGTTGATTATTGGTTGTAATCCTAACTCCTTTGTCTTCTGGAATACCACATTTCAAGTCTTCTGGTCCTTTAATGCGGAGTTGCTAAATTCTGTGCAGTTCTGTGTGTGGCTCCAAGACATTTGAATTCTTTCGGGCTGCTTGCAGCATTTTCTTCTTGACCTGAGAGCTCTGGAATTTGGATATGATATTCTTAGGAATTTCCTTTTTGGGATTTTCAGGTGGATTTTATAAAGTTTCTGTTTTATCCTCTGGATTAGATCAATTTTCTTTGATAATTTTTTTGAAAGATGCTGTCCAGGCCCTCATTTATTCATGGCTTTCAAGCAGTCCATTGATTTTTAAGTTATCTTTCCTTGATCTGTTACTTGTTTTTCAGTGAGAAATTTCACATTTTCTTCCATATTTTTTTCTTTTGACTTTGTTTTATTGTTTCTTACTGTCTCCCATTAACTTGTACTTGACCAATTCTAACTTTTTAAGGGATTATTGTTTTCATTGAGCTTCTGTACTCCTTTTTCCTTTGGCTAATTTTATTTTATTTTATTTTATTTTTTTGCTTTTTGCTGAGGCAATTGGGGTTAAGTGACTTGCCCAGGGTCACACAGCTAGGAAGTGTCTTGAGACCAGATTTGAACTCAGGTCCTCCTGACTTCAGGGCTGGTGCTCTAACCACTGCGCCACCTAGCTGCTCCCTAATTTTATTTTTTTAAGGAGTTATTTTCTACAGTTATTTTTTTTATATCTTTCTTCCCTTTCCTTCTTCCTCTCCCTTTCCTCCTCTCCCCCCATTTTGGGGATTTCTTTTAGCAAGATATTGATTGTTTTTTCATGGTTTTCTTGTATTACTCTTTATTTTCCCACACTTTTCTTTTGCTTTCCTTAAATGCTTTTTAATATCCTTTTAAAGCTTTTCAAGAAGTTCTTTTTTGAGGGCCTGAGACCACTTCATATTTTTTCTTTGAAGCTTTGCATGTAACCATTTTGACAGTGTTATCCTCTTCTACATTTGTACCTTGATCCTTCCTGTCATTGTCATAATTATCTATAGTCTAGTTCTTTTTTGGTTTTTGCTTTGTTTTTTCATTGTCCCATATTTCTTGTATCAAAACCTGGGACATTACTTCTTACTTTCACTGGGTCTTAGAGCCTAGCTGCTGTCTTATACTGAATAGGGGGAGAGGTCTTCCCTTCTGTCCTGGGGTAGGGCCTCCCTGCTGGCCTGCTCTGGGTTGTACAGGAGTCTTATTATTGGCTGGTTCTGGATGGTTGGTTTTAGTTCTTGGTCAGACCCCAGGAGTGAGGTCTCACTCCTGGCAGGCCTTAGGGGAAGTTCTAATTCCTGGCCAGGCCTCTAGGGGCAGAGTCTCACTGGGTTCTTGAAGGTGGGGCTTTGTTTGCTATTGGTGAGCACTGGACTCAGAACCTTGCTATGCTACTAGTCTGGGATTGTTGACTTACTTCCAGGGCTTCTTGCTTGTATAGGGGGCAAGGCCTTACTCAGAGCATGCCCTGGGGCTTGGAGACTTTCTGTAGGTCCCCTGGGATTCACGCTGTCACTCCTGATTGTTTATCAGGCAGAGGGTATTTGGGAGGGTTTCAGAATTTTTTTTTTTTTTTTTTTTTTTTTTTTTTTTGGTACTAGAAATCCTCTTATTTAATTTTTGTGTGGTTTTTTTTTTTTAAGATCTGACCCTTATTTAATTTTTGAAGTGTCTTGTAGTCAATTAGCAATCACAGCTAATTCATATATAGTTATAGCTTTAACAAAATTTTTTTAAACAGCTAAAAACCTGAATATTCTATATAAATACATTTTTATTATTTAAATTTTCATTTAGAAAAAATTTTCAATTTGAACATATACATTTATTTTGGTTTATCTTGATAGTATTGGCTAAATAAATGCAATTTGTGCCTGTTGGATGAAGATCAGCTGAAGTTTAGAGGCTCACCATTAGTTTCTCACAACTTTTTTTTTTCCTTTACAGCTTTTTTTTTTAAATTTTTAATTTTATTAAAAATTTTTATTTGTGTGGCAGCTAGGTGGCGCAGTGGTTAGAGCACCAGCCCTGAAGTCAGGAAGACCTGGGTTCAAATCTGGTCTCAGACACTTCCTAGCTGTGTGACCCTGGGCAAGTCACTTAACCCCGATTGCCTCAGCAAAAAGCAAAAAAAAAAAAAAAAAAAATTATTTGTAAAACATATGTGTGGGTAATTCTTCAACACTGACTCTTGCAAAACTTTCTGTTACAAATTTTTCCCCCCTACTCCTAACCCCTCCCCTAGATGGCAGGAAATCTACTACATGTTAATTATATTAAAATACTTGACAAATCAAATATGTGTATACATATTTTTACAGTTATCTTGCTGTGCAAGAAAAATCGGATGTATAAGAAAAAAAAATCTGAGAAGGGAAACATAATCCAAGCAAACATCAATAGAGAGCATGAAAATGTTATGTTGTGGTCCACATTTCATATCCCTCTCTCTGGGTGTATATGGCTTTCTTCATCACTGAACAATTGGAACTGGTTTGAAACATCTCATTGTTGAAGAGAGCCATGTCCATCAGAATTGATCATCATATAGTCTTCTTGTTGTCGTGTATAATGATCTCCTGGTTCTGCTCATTTCACTCAGCATCAGTTCATGCAAATCTCTCCTGGCCTCTCCGAAATCATCCTGCTGGTTGTTTCTTACAGAACAATAATATTCCATGACATTCATATACCATAATTTATTCAGCCATTCTCCAATTGATGGGCATCCATTCAGTTTCCAGTTTCTAGCCACTACAAAAAAGGGCTGCCACAAACATTTTTGCACATCACAATAACTCTTAAAAGTTGTATTTTCCTACTCAGAAGTTTTTGATCTACGTTAATGGGAGGAGGACCTGCATTGATGAATTCACAGGTTCTTAAATTATTGAAATTTTTTTTTTCTGTTATAACAACTTGCACAATAGCTCAAATTTTATATAATGGTTTATGGATTATAGAGTGTTTTTAGTTCAGAAATCCTATGAATTTGGTAATAAAAGTAGTAGTATTTATTTTTGAGGAAATGAGGAAAATAAGACTCAGCAAAGTTAAATGATTTACCTAATGAGGGCCATAACCTAGTAAATGAGTTTCAAGTCAGTCCTGTCCTAACTTCCAAGTCTACAACTCTTTCATCTACTTACTTACTACCTCTTAGTTTTTTAAATTATTTAATAACTTAAGGATATATTATTCTGGATCTTTAAAAAAACAAACAAACTAGAGTTTTAAATATAGAAGTACTTTTCAGTCTTTGATACAAATGAATATAATACTTTTTGGACTGATTTTTTTTCAGTGGCTCCCACTTTCTCTGGGAACATTTACTTCACTTCTGTTCTTTGCTTCCCATTTCTAGTCAGTCAAAGTCCTATTATAACTTTGCACCATCCTCCTAGATCTTTCTTTTCTTTCTGTTGTCTTGCCACCATCCTAATACTAGTTCAGGTCCTAATTACTTGACTATTGGAGCAGCATCAATTCTAACCTTGTTTTATAAATCAAGAAACTGATGATTAGAGCAGTTATATGTCTTGCTAAGAGTCAAAGACATGTCTCAGATAAGATTTATGTCTTACTAAGGGTCAAATATAAATGTCTCAGGTGAGATTTGAATCCAGTGCTTTTGGATTTTGAAACCAGGGTTTTATTCACTACTCCCTGCTATCTTTTCTTTTAATTAGTTTCCCTCACTAAGTCTGTCCTCCCTCTTATTTATTTTTTGAGATTTTGCCAGAGTAGTCATCCTAAGGAATTTTAACGTGATTCACTAGGTGAAGAGATTGCTCAGGAACCTTTAGTGGACCCTATATTATTCACTGAAGAAAGTCTAAATTCCTTTGCTTCATGAACCTTCACTGTTTGTATCTAACTGATTTTATCTTCTTCTGGCAAATGAATCAACATTGGTTTATTATCAGTATGTATGATTTCCCTTCCCAGTTCATGTTGTGCCTTCCTTCTAGAATGATCTTTCCCCGAGTTTCATTTTAGGAAGTAACTTTTATGTCATTTATTCTGTGTAGCCTTGTCTATTTTCCCAACCACAAGTAATTTGTCCCTCTGAATTACTATAGTACTTTGCATCTGTACTTTTATATCATCTTATTTTCACTATTAACTTTCAAATGAGATTAGGGGCTGCATAATTTTTTTTTTTTGTTTGCTTGTTTTTTTTTTTTTTGTATTTTATGTAGAAAGATTGGCACAATGCCTTGTATATATAACAGTTATTCAATATAAAATTATTTGTCTTTCATCTTCAGGGAAGTCCATTGACATCACAAGGGGCTTCAAAAACAGTTCATTCAAGAATAAATTTTATTCCAGTTGCTAGTATAGGCATTTATAACTTTATGAATACAAACTTGTTTTTAGGACTTTTATTCATGCCACACTCAATTTGGCAACTAAGATGAAACTGTTAAACTAAGATACTACTGAATACAAATTAAAATTGCCTTAGACACGTTTCTTAAGTAATACCACCCATTATTTGTATTAGAAAAAGTACTGTAACATGTATTTTTTTGTATTATTTAGAAAAGAAAAATAATAAATTATTATATAAGTGTAGAGGGGGAATCCCATATTGCATACATATAAAGATGTTTATATTCATGTGCCCAGAATATGCATCTTAGAATAAAATATACCTGTTCTTGAGAAATTGGCTGATTTTTTAGTATTCTGATGTTCATACTGTTTTAATCTGAACATACATAATTACAAATTCCAATTTCATCTCAACTAAAGAAGTATAAATAGGAAACTGTTGAGTAAATTCTTTTGGGCTTTTGTTAGAGGCCATGTATTTTCAATTTCAAATCAACCACTTGACACAAGTAAGTATGAGTAACTCAGAATAATTTAGGAGCTTGTTTATTTCTTTAATAAGTCTTTTGACAGTTGTTCTTTTAATTTTTTTTCAAGCCTGGGCCTTTAGATAGTTCATACTCAAGAAGTAGTTGTATCATCAAATTGTATATTCTATTTAAAATTTAGAACCAAAGTTAATTATTGTTCATCTTTATTTTTATTTACAGGGAAATTGCTTTTACTAGGGAACTACATGAGAAAACTTCTCAACTCAGTTATTACTATATGGGTTTCTACATTCACTCTTGCCCCAAAATGAGATATAAGGTAAGATTCAATGTATTCACAACACTTGGAAACTATAAATATAAGTAAGTGAATTTAAATTTTAATTGTGTTAATACTGTGATGTTGTTTTATACTTCTCATTGTACCATATACCTTAACTTTAGCAAGTTATAAAACTCATTTTATTTTAATTCTTATCTTAAGAAACCAATATTCATTTTATGATTTAGCAGAACTTTGTTGTCTCTTTAGGACTGAAATAATTTGCATTTCCAGAAATTTAATCCATAGATCTGATCAAAACTTCCCTTAAATAGTCCCAGCTAAATCTTAGAATCTTCACTGGATCCATTTTCCTTCTCCTTTGAGTTTACATGTACTTTAAGAAGACATATTCAAGGTTCTATACTGTCTACGTATTTCAGTCATATGAAATTTTCATGACTTTTCATTTTTTCTTTTTTCTTTCACCTAGAAATCTCTTCTTCTGAATTCTCAGCACTGTATGCCTCTTTTTTTGTAATTTATATATTGTATCATAATTATTTTGCACTTATATTTCCTGCACTAGATTTTAATCTTTTGAAGACACAGACTGTGTTTTAGCTTTGTAAGTGCCTTTCATTTGAGAAATGCCCAATAAATATTTATTCATGTAATAAATAGGAATAAAATATACACTGAAACTTCATTATAGTATTTCTAATTCATCCTTGATATTTCAAATTAATAGCCTTACAACAAAAAATCTGTTTGCTATTCCTGCAATTGGAAATAGGACGTGGTCTTATGATTTTAGAGAGTTTCTTGGTGAGGAAAATCTCTTCACCAATGCAGGCTGTTCTCATCATAATTAAATAGTCTTAGAAAATTACTTAGGGGCAACTAGGTATTGCAGTGGATAGAGCACCAGCCCTGAAGTCAGGAGGACCTGAGTTCAAATTTGACCTCAGACACTTAACACTTCCTAGCTGTGTGACTCTGGTCAAGTCACTTAACCCTAAATGCCTCAGGGTGGGGGAAAAAAAAGAGAGAATTGCTTAGACTACTGAAAAGGCTGAGTATTGAAATTCAATTCTACATCTTTCTGGCTTCTCATTTCTCTCTCTCTCTCTCTTCTCTCTCTCTCTTCACTATTTAATATTGCTTCTCATTTTGGTAATTAAATATGAGGAAATCTTAAAAGAACTTAATAAGACCTTTTAATAAAATCAACATATACTTTGATCCTCATTGATGTCAGTGCAAAGGTGGGAATACATAAGGATGATTAAAAAAATCTTAAAAAATGTAGATCTGCATTAAGATATAAGAGAAGGCCAAGATGGATATCCTAAACCGAAAACTTAAACCCACTTTACACTTCATTTTCCTCCTTTAAAGTGATCCCTTAAAGTGATCTCACTTCACAGATTTCAGAACCATTCCTCAGCTGCCATATCATCTTGGAGCTCCCCTCAGCCTTCTTGCCCTACGATATCCAATATTCTTGTGAACTTCTCATCCTGGAATATCCTTCCACTAACTTAATCTGTTTCTCCCATTGATCACTTTCTCTTTGGATCTCCATTTTGTGGAGGAGCTCAGATCATCCAATCTTCATTTTCTTTCTAGCTCTGGTTCTGACTTTCTGAACTTTAAAACCATGAATAATATACTGCCTTATCCTGAAACTTCATTTACATAGCCCCCTGAACATGAAAATCTATAATAGGCTTTTGATTAAATAGGAAACAATAGATTTATTATGTAGTCATACCTCATAATGAGTCATGATTAGGTTCAAATATTTATAGCTCCGCGCAATAATTGTTTCAGTAGCTTTTGCAAAAATGTTATTTCCAAGTTTTTTATGTTATCTTCAGAGGAGTATTAAGGTGTTGAGGGAAGACTAGCACCTCTGATGGGGTGCTTATTGAGCCCTTTTCAGGGCATTGTTGGTATCCACCTGGCACCCTGCTCTGACCTGTGAGTCCAAGAAGATGTAGCATGCTCAGTAGCCTCACTGTAGCCCACTCTTCCTGGCAGATGGGCTAAACTAGGTTGAAGATTACTGATAGGTTTTGAATAGAATAGATACATGACAACAGTTGGTTTCAGGGGCCCTAAAGGTGACTTGAAGCAGGCACTGGGGAGCACGTAGAGCTTAGTCAGACATTAAAGACACCAAGATCATCCACTGCGTCCCAGGCCATTACCAGGAATCTGGACTTTTATCCTACCACTGGGCTTTGATGACTCAGGAAGAGAGATTGAGGCTGACAAGTATGTAACTCTACCTCATTAAATCCAATTTATGCACAAGTAGAGACATCACCCCTTGATGTCATTCATTGTTTTCAAAAGGATGAACAACAATGATATTATCTTTACAACAATCAATAAATAATAATTCATGTTGAGCATTTTGTGGGTTGCACACCATTTTGTATTTTTCTTTTGATCCCAATAATACTCTTGTGCATAGAGACAGGGTGAGAGGGCATTAAGAAGATAAGCTCTGTTGCCTATAAAGAAACATAACACACTATTCCTGTCTCTTTTGGGGCTTAGAGGTCTCTTGTTTTAGAAACAATGTATATACAAAAGGACAGGTAACTGTAAAATAGTAGCATGTATTGTACTTAGTGAGTTAGTACAAAAAAACCCAAACTATATAATGTCAAGGGAAGATGTGAGTGGATCTGTTAAGAAAGACTTTATGGAATAAAGAGACTTGAGTTATTCCTTATAAGAAAGTACTATAGGCAGAAGGAAGTATGTTGTTCCAAGTAGGGAAGAACATGTATTCAAGGCAGCATTGGTTGATCCAATTTGGCAAAGAATTTATTTAAAGAAATGATGGAAAATCAGATTGGAAAAATAGGAGCATATATTTTGGAGGACATTAAATTTAGGCAAAGAAAGTATAACTAGTTTATTCTGTATACTGCAGAGCAGTTGATAGATTTTGATTTGGATGAAAGGAGAGATTTATGATAGGTTAGAACTCAGGATGTGGAATAAGGATTTAGGTTTGAATATTTCTTGTAAAATTTTGCAGTTCATCTAAGCTGTCTTCACTTCAGTTTCCTTATTTACAAACCGAAAGGAGTAGATGAGAAGATCTCAGAGGTCCCTTCTACTTCTACATCTATGATCCTTGGTAGTCATTTTTAGTATGAATTGAAGGATGGAGAGGCACTGACAAAAAGGCCGTCAAGGACATGTTTGTAGTGAGCATCTGGAGCAGGATGGTAGTAGTGGGATTAGATATGGAAAATATAGTAAAAGAAGACTCAGATATTCGTAATCTACTAGTTGTAAAGGGAGAGAGAGAAGACTCGGGGATAATTTTCTGGATGGTAAGGTGAATGATAATAACATTGACAGAAATGGGGAAGTCTAAAGAAGAACCTTGGCTTTTTGCATAGGGATGGAGAGTTTGATATTGTCTTAAGACACTCAAAGAGAGATCAGATAGATAGTT
The DNA here is from genome assembly GCA_023553655.1 of Myrmecobius fasciatus. Lineage (NCBI taxonomy): Eukaryota > Metazoa > Chordata > Mammalia > Dasyuromorphia > Myrmecobiidae > Myrmecobius > Myrmecobius fasciatus. The sequence goes on from JAJPUD010000722.1 coordinate 368,164, forward strand.
GGAGATCTGTTACATATGATGAAACAATTGGTGGAATGAATGGAAAAACAAAAAAGTATTTGTTAAATACTTATCCTGTGAAACCCTTAAGATATATAATGAATAGCCAGATATTCTTGTTCATAAAGAATTCACAATCTGGTAAGGGGAAAACAGCACATTTAGTGAATTTCAGGTGCGAAACAAATGGAAATGCTGAGTAGTCCTTGACATTCAGTGGCAAAGAAAATAATAATTCTTCTTCTTTATAGTTATTGCCTTTGATAAAATCATATTCATTGAACCATTTAATAGTAGGGTGATGAGAATTTTCTTTCCTGTTGATAATAATTGAGTATCAGCAATGAATTCTAGTGTTTCATAAAGTCATTATATATATTTAATCTATGAGGAAGAACCGAATGCCTTTTTCTTTGACAAAATATTTTTTAAAAGTTACAAAATCATTGGTGAAATAGTATCATTTTGAATATATCCAGATATTTTTCATGGCCATAGCTCAAAATGATGACAAGCTCTAGTTACAATGATGAAAAGTGCTCAAATTATTATGATATTGTATAATTATAATATTGTAGAGGTGAAATGAGACTCAGGCAATCTAGTATATTCTTCCTTTTTTGGAGGACTTTGATCTGAAAATTTTGGATTTAAAATTGTCTATATGCTAGTCTTTGAATATTTTCTGGGAAGATAAATATACCTCCCTGATGCTGTTTAGCATATTTTCCTTGAGCATAGTTTTACCTTGGTTTAAACTAAATTCTTATTACTATAAATTTTGCCTTTTGCTTATCTTGTAACCAATCTGATGGCAACAGGTAGATAATATTTGTAACAAAATATAAAAAGTTTTTACACAAACAAAAAGGGAAACAAACAATTTAAGGGAAAAAATTCTTTGTAGCAAGTTTCTCTATCAAGATCTGTTTCCAAGAGATATGAAGTGATTTAAATTTATAGGATAAAGTCATGCCCCAATTGACAAATGGTTTAAGGATATAAGCAGTCAGTTCTTGGAGGAAGATTGGTAAATATGACAAGAAAAAAAATGAAAAAATGTTATAGGGACTGTGGGAAAACAGGAAAATATGTTCTTGGTGGATCTGTGAATGGGTACACTTATTCTGGAAAACGATTGATACATAATACATAAAATACATAAAATATTATTAAACATTCCCTTTGACCCAGCATTAAAAAGGCCAGGTCTATATTTAAAAGAGATCAGAGGAAGAAGAAAAGATTCTTTATTTACAAAAATAGTTAGAGCAGCTCTTTCATGGAGGCAAAAAATCTTACCTGAATTCCAAGGGAATAGCCATTAAATCAGAATGATTGAGTAAATGAGAAAATAAATTTCTCCAAAAGAAATGGAAAAGATGATATTAGGAAGCAGTTGAATTAGCCCCCCCCCCAACTCCTCTAAACACTCCAATATTTCCAGTTTTTTCATCCCTGCTATCATACTTTGCTGTTTTTTGAGAGCAAGACTATTTTTTCAACTTTTTTTGTTTCCTTCCACTTAGGACAAGGTTTGACACATTAATAGATGTTTAATATTTACTTTACTCTTCACCTGCCTGCATGACTAATACACTTTCAGATTAAGTCACTATATTATTAGTTCTTAATTGTTTTACTTGATTACAAAAGACTTCTCATGAGATAAAGAATAATCTCTAAATATTTGCAATGTAAAAACAAAACACATCAATTAAAAAATTTTTTTTAACATATTTAACTTTGAGTCTGGCCCTGGTCCTCATTATTCAGTCTCTTAGTTACAATAATATTTACTTAAAGGGCCTCATTTCAAATAATGTTAATTCATACTCTCCCTTATTTCTTTTCCTTTCTAGAATACTCTAAAATTTTATTTTCAAATTATTGAGCTTTACAGTTATTTCTTTTTTTTTTTCCTATGACGTTCATGCAATGTAAGTTTTCTGGAAAATTGGAGTCTTCCTTCCTCCTCTGTCAAATCCATCATTGGCATAATTATCTCTTCTTTGCTTCCTTTATTTACAGATTTTTTAACATCTGAAAAGTAAATCTCAGAAATAAAAAATTTTGATATGAGCAGTAAGAAATGATAAGAACTTTCTATATCCAGAGTCAAAAGGCCTGATTCAACCGAGTCATCTATTCTCAAGTCAGTGCCCCCTCCTTCTGAGCCTTAGCCTCCTCTCTAGTCACTTTCTCTACCAGATATCCACCAGAAATGATACTGAGGATGACCATGCCTAGAAAAGATTTTTTGATATGTCATTGTGAAGCTTTTATTTTATTTTATATACGGCCTTGCCTTTTATCTTTTTCCTCCCATTCTCCCAACCCCTTAGGTTGGGAGCTTCTCCCTCCATGTCACCCTTTATCTCTTCCCTCAGTGCTAGGCGTACTTGTTTATATTTGTAATTTTTTTAAATTTACATATTTATTTTATTTATTATTATTATTTTTTTAATTAAAACTTTTTTATTTGTATAACATATGTATAGGTAGTTCCTCAGCACTGATCTTTACAAAGCTTTCCGTTACAAATTTTACTCCCAGTCCCCTCCTCTCCCTTAGATGGCAGGAAGTCCACTACATGTTAATAATGTAATAATACTTGACAAGTTGTTCAAGAAAAATCCTATCTACAAGAGAAAAAAAAAAGAAAATCAGAGAAAGGAAACACAATGCAAGCAAACATCAATAGAGAGCATGAAAATGTTATGTTGTGTTCCACATTTCATATACCTCTCTTTGGGTGTATATGGCTTTCTTCACTGAACAATTAGAACTGGTTTGAGACAGTTCTTTGTTGCAGAGAGCCATTTCATCAGAGGTGATCATCATGTAATATTGTTGTTGCTGTGTATAATGATCTCCTGGTTTTGCTCGTTTCACTCAGCATCAGATCATGCAAGTCTCTCCAGGCCTCTCTGAAATCATCCTGCTGGTCGTTTCTTACAGAGCAATAATATTCCATAACATTCATATACCATAATTTATTCAGCCACTCTCCAATTGATGGGCATCCCTTCAGTTTCCAGTTTCTAGCCACTACAAAAAGGGCTGCCACAAACATTCTTGCACATGTGGGGCCCTTTCCTTCCTTTAAGATCTCTTTGGGATATAGGCCCAATAGAAACACTCCTGGGTCAAAGGGTATGCACAGTTTGATAACTTTTTGAGCATAGCTTCAAATTGCTCTCCAGAATGGCTGGATCTGTTCACAGTTCCACCAGCAATGTATCAGTGTCCCAGTTTTCCCACATCCCCTCCAACATTCATCGTTATCTTTTCCTGTCATTTTAGCCAATCTGACAGGTGTGTAGTGGTACCTTAGAGTTGTCTTAATTTGCATTTCTCTGATCAATAGTGATTTGGAGCAACTTTTCATATAACTAGAGATGGTTTTAATTTCATCATCATATCCCTTGACCACTTATCTATTGAAGAGTGGCTTGAATTCTTATAAATATGAGACAATTCTCTATATATTTTAGAAATGAGGCCTTTATCAGAACCATTAAATGTAAAGATGATTTCCCAATTTGATGCTTCCCTCCTAATCTTGTCTGCATTAGTTTTATTTGTACAGAAACTTTTTAACTTAATATAATCAAAATTATGTATCTGGTGTTCAATTAAGAGTTCCAGATCTTCTTTGGACATAAATTTATTCCATCTCCACAGGTCTGAGAGGTAAACTATACTACGTTCCTCTAACTTGCTTACAACATCACTCTTTATATCTAGATCTTGAACCCATTTAGATCTTATCTTGGTATGTGGTGTTAGGTATGGGTCAAGCCCTAATTTCTTCCACACTAGTTTCCAATTTTCCCAGCAGTTTTTGCCGAATAGTGAGTACTTATCCCAAAAGCTGGGGTCTTTGGGTTTATCAAACACTAAATTGTTACGGTTATGGCCTAGATTGTCCTGATAACCTATCCTGTGCCACTGATCGACTACTCTATTTCTCAGCCAGTACCAAATGGTTTTGATGACCGCTGCTTTATAATATAGTTTTAGATCTGGTACAGCAAGGCCACCTTCATCTGCCTTTTTTTTTCATTAATCCCCTTGAAATCCTTGACCTTTTGTTCTTCCAAATGAACTTTGCTACTATTTTTTTCTAGATCTGTAAAATAATTTCTTGGGAGTTTGAATGGTATGGCACTAAATAAGTACATTAGTTTGGGTAGTATTGTCATTTTTATTATATTCGCTCGGCCTACCCATGAGCACTTAGTGTTTTTCCAATTGACTAGGTCTGATTTTATTTGTGTGGAAAGTGTTTTGTAATTTAGTTTGTATAGTTTCTGACATTTTCTTGGCAGATGGATTCCCAAATATTTTATGCTATCATCCATTATTCTGAATGGAATTTCTTTTTCTATCTCTTGCTGCTGAACTTTGTTGGCAATATATAAGAATGCTGATGATTTATGTGGATTTATTTTGAATCCTGCAATTTTAGTAAAGTTGTGAATTGTTTCTAGTAATTTTTTAGTTGAGTCTCTAGGGTTCTCTAAGTATACCATCATGTCATCTGCAAAGAGTGATAATTTGGTTTCTTCATTACCTACTCTAATTCCTTTTATCTCCTTTTCTTCTCTTATTGCCAAAGCTAACATTTCTAATACAATATTAAATAGTAATGGTGACAGTGGGCAGCCTTGTTTCACTCCTGATCTTATTAGGAATGCTTCTAGTTTGTCTCCATTACATATGATGCTTGCTGATGGTTTTAAGTAGATGCTACTAATCATTTTAGGGAAAAGCCCATTTATTCCTATACTCTCTAGTGTTTTTAATAGGAATGGGTATTGGATTTTATCAAATGCTTTTTCTGCATCTATTGAGATAATCATATGATTTTTGTTAGTTTGGCTATTAATACAATTGATTATGCTGATAGTTTTCCTAATATTGAACCAGCCCTGCATTCCTGGTATAAATCCTACTTGGTCATAGTGTACTATCCTGGGGATGACTTTCTGTAATGTCATTGCTAATATCTTATTTAAAATTTTTGCATCAATATTCATTAGGGAAATTGGTCTATAGTTTTCTTTCTCTGTTTTCACCCTACCTGGTTTAGCTATCAGCACCATATCTCTATCATAGAAGGAATTTGGTAGTATACCTTCTGTCCCTATTTTTTCAAATAGTTTGTATAGTATTGGAGTTAATTGTTCTTTGAATGTTTGGTAGAATTCACATGTAAATCCATCTGGCCCTGGAGATTTTTTCTTAGGAAGTTGGTTAATAGCTTGTTCTATTTCTTTTTCTAATATGGGGCTATTTAAATAATTTATTTCCTCTTCTGTTAACCTGGGCAATCTATATTTTTGTAGATATTCCTCCATTACATTTAGATTATCAAACTTACTGGCATAAAGTTGGGCAAAGTAACTCCTAATTATTCCTCTAATTTCCTCTTCATTGGAGGAAAGTTCTCCCTCATTATTCTTGAGACTAACAATTTGATTTTCCTCTTTCCTTTTTCTTATCAAATTAACTAAAATCTTATCTTTTTTGTTTGTTTTTTTCATAAAACCAACTCTTAGTTTTATTTATTAATTCAATAGTTTTCTTATTTTCAATTTTATTAATTTCCCCTTTTATTTTTAGAATTTCCAATTTGGCATTTAATTGAAGGTTTTTAATTTGTTCTTTTTCTAGCTTTTTTAATTGTAAGTCCAATTCTCTTTCTCTATTTTATGCAAGTAAGCATCTAGAGGTATAAAATTGCCCCTTATAACCGCTTTGGCCGTATCCCACAAATTTTGGTATGTTGTCTCCTTATTGTCATTCTCCTGGATGAAATTATTGATTGTGTCTGTGGTTTGCTCTTTCACCCATTCATTCTTCAGGATTAGATTATTTAATTTCCAATTAACTTTTCGTCTATTTTCTCCTGGCCTTATATTGCATGTGATTTTTATTGCATCATGATCTGGAAAAGATGCATTTACTAATTATGCCTTTCTGCATTTGATTTTGAGGTTTTTATGTCCTAATACATGGTCAATTTTTTTATAAGTTCCATGGACTGCTGAGAAAAAAGTAAACTCCCTACTATTTCCATTGAATTTTCTCCATAGATCTATCATACCTAACTTTTCTAACAATTGCTTTATCTCCCTAGTTTCTTTCTTATTTATTTTGTTTTTTGATTTATCTAATTCTGAGAGAGCAAGGTTGAGATCCCCCACTAGTATCGTTTGGCTGTCTATTTCTTCTTGCATCTCTCTTAATTTCTCCACTAGGAATTTGGATGCTATTGCACTTGGTGCATATATATTTAATATTGATATTGCTACATTATCTATGGTACCCTTTAATAAAATATAGTTTCCTTCCTTATCTCTTTTGATTAGATCTATCTTGGCTTTTACTTGATCTGAGATAAGGATTGCTACCCCCGCTTTTTTTGTTCCCCTGAAGCATAATAGGTTCTGCTACAGCCTTTTACCTTCATCCTATATGTGTCACTATGTTTTAGATGCATTTATTGTAGACAACATATTGTGGGATTCTGGTTTTTAATCGAGTCTGCTATCTGCTTCTGCTTTATGGGAGAGTTCATCCCATTCACATTCACAGGTAGAAGAACTAATTCTTTATTTCCTCCCATCTTATTTACCCAAGTTATGTTTTTCCCCTTCCTTTCCCCTTTCTCCCTTCCCCCCTCCTCAGTACTTTGCTTTTGATGACCCCCCTCCCCCCCAACAATCCTCCACCCTTTAGATTCCCTTCCCCTTTTATTTACTCCTTTCCCCTGATTCTTCTATTTTCCCTCTTTCTATTAGTTTATCCCTTTCTTTTCCTCCTTTCCCTCCCACCTCCCTTTAGCACCAGACAAGTTTCTCTGTGAAATAAAGTGTCTGATACACACTTTTAGAGCCCAAACTGATGTAAGATTTACACAATGCTCATCTCCCTCCCTTCTTTCTCTCAATTATATTAGGTTTTCTTTGCCTCTTCATGAGATTTTACCTAGTTTTTATCTCCTTTTTTAAAAAGTCTTATTTTACCACCTTTTCCCTCTTTTCCTCAGTATGATAACCTTTTCCCCTCTAGTTTTCTTTTTCATATTATTGAAGTAATATCAAATTATACCCCCAATCTTTAAGTATCCCCATAGTAGAAATAAAGTTCTCAAGAGTCCTTTCCTTTTTACCATTTTATGCTTCTCTTGAATTCTCTGTTTGGAGGTCAAATTTCTTGTTCAGATCTGGTCTTTTCATTAGAAATAGGTGAAATTCACCTACATCATTAAATGACCATTTTCTTCCCTGGAAGATAATGTTCATTCTAGCTGGATAGGTTATTCTTGCCTGTAATCCAAGTTCCTTTGCCTTTTGGAATATCTGGTTCCTGGACCTTTTATCCTTCCTTGTGGAAGCTGACAGACTGTGTGTGATTCTAATTATAGATCCTTGGTATTTGAATTGTTTCTTTCTAGCTGCTAGCAATATCTTTTCCTTGGTGCGATAGTCCTGAAATTTATCCACGATATTCCTTGGGGTTTTGATTTTGGGATCTCTTTAGGAGGTGATTGGTGAATTCTTTCGATGGTGATTTTGCCTTCTAATTCTACAACTTCAGGGCAATTTTCTTTCAGGATTTCCTGGAAGATAGTGTTCAGATTCTTTTTTTCATCATGGCTTTCAGGAAATCCAATAATCCTTAGATTGTCTCTCCTAGATCTGTTTTTCCTAGGAGATATTTCATATTTTCTTCTATTTTTTCATTTTTTTGTTTTTGTTTGACTGATTCTTGAAGTCTTATTGAGTCATTCACTTGCAGTTGTTCAATTCTTATTTTTAAAGTGTTGTTTTCTTCAGTTCCCTTTTTTAGCTCCTTTTGTAACTGGCCAGTTGAATTTTTTTGTTCATTGCACTCTTTTTCCACTTCACTAATTTTATTTTTCAGTGCATTATTGTCTATTTCCAATTCACTGGTTTTGTTTTTCAATAAATTGGTGTCTTTTTCATATCTCTTTTGCAGGGCATTTTGTCCTTCTTGCAAGATACTGTATCTTTCTTGCACTGATTTCAGTTTATTTTCCCATTTATCCTCCAGCTCTTTTTTGAGATTCTTTATGCAGTCTTCCAGAAAGGCTTTTTGAACAGGGGACCAGTGATGGTCCTTGATTACTTCCTCTGGAGTTTTGTCTAAAGAAACCTCAGGATCTGGGGTCTGCCCTCCTTTCTCTTGATAGAAGCTGTCTATGGTGAGAGCTCTCTTTTGCTTCTTCATTTTTTTTAGACAGCATGACGGTCTGTTTAAGGTTAGAGAAGCAGCGGGCTGCGTTTGCCCTGAGGCAATTCTGCTAATCAACTCAAGGTGGTGGACCGGTGGGGGCTAGGACTTTGCCTGAAGTACTCCTTAAAAAAGGCAAATCTGCCAGAACACCTGCCCCCAAATCAGGGCAGAGTGTCCCGAGTGCCTCAGATATACTCCAGGTGTTTGGAGTTGGAGTTTGGAGTTTCTGCCATGCTGAGCTGAGTCCCAACCTCACTTCTGGGTTGCACCTAGTAAACTGTTTACTACTCTGCCCAAGTTAAACAGAGTTGATATGAAGTTCTAAAGAGATATCTGCAAGCCGTGTCCTAATATTTCTGGAGTCATTGACTTGAAGATCAGTTCAGAGGCTTATTTTGTTGTTGATTTGAGAGAAGATCGGAGGAGGACACAGAGAATCTTGTCTTCACTCCACCATCTTGGCCCCACCCCTCATATTTATAATTTTTTAAAAAAAATTTGTTCAGCTTCTATAACAATTGCTTTACCTCTGATTTCTTTTGAAGAAAGACTCATTAACCCTTTTTTTCATGAATGCTTTTATAGTAGTTTGTTTAGTACTTTTACTTTCATAAGGGATTTTCAAGTTGATTTGTTTCACTTCATAGTATTTATTCATTGTATTGGATCTTTTTAAAGAATGGATTTCTCATATTCTGTTCCTATTAGTTTCTCTGCTGGTTTTTTTTTTTTTGTGGCCAAGTTCTTCCTTTTACCCTCTTGCTGTTTATTATCATTTCTTTTCTGTTTTGGTTCATTTCTTGCTATTTTAAGGTGATAGAAGGGAGATAAAGGAAACATTGTAAAATGAGTAGAGAGCTGGGTTTAGAGGCAAAAATATCTGAATTAAGTCTTTGTTCTGGTAAATTGTGACTGTGGGACATTGGGCAAGTTTCACTTCTTCAAACATCTAATATTATATTACAGGATAAGTAATGATCTAAAGAGTTTCCCAGCTCAGATTCCCTATATCAATGAAATTTCAAGTCTGGTACAAAAAATAAAGAAAATAGCTAACCTTAACACATTGATCTTTATTTAGGCCTTCCTCTTTCAGTTGTCATTTCCTCCTTGGTTGATTTGCTATTATTCTTGTGGTTTGAGGATGTTGAGGAAGGCCTGAACTTATAATTTGCTTCATTTAACTTTCTAAAAATCTTTTCTTCTCCCCCCCCCCTTTTTTTTTTTAAGATAGTATTAGAGCATTGCTAAGCCCTACTGGGCCCTCTCTCTCATTCCAGGGTTCTAGTGTAGAGTGAACTTACAAGCTTCTGAAATAATTAGGGGCTAATGGAGTGCCTGGCTAGATCACTGCTGAAAGCATACTTTATGTGGGGCACAGACACTTCTGTTGCCACATGCAACTCAGTTTACAACAGTGGGTATTGAACAGAGAGCTTGTAGTAATACAGTTTATGGTTGGTTTTCTGGTAACAATAACCTTTGTGTGAAATATTCCCTTTTTCTTAGTGTTATTTTTTTCTTAGTTACTTGGTGCATTGGTGTTATGAGTATTTAACAAGTACTTGGGTTTAATTCCATTTTGCCAGAAGTACACCCACTACCTTCTATCCCTTTAAAAAGAAATTTCGCAAACTAAAAAAGAGATATGTTCTTAGACTCTATGCTGTAAGTGGACCTATCATTGTAATACATTTTAAAACTTTGATTTACTTAAGTCAATATGCTTTCTTGTATTAAAAATATTTAACAACAAATTCCAGATACAGAAATATCTCATTTCTTCTGTTAAAAAAATATTAACAACAAATGTCGGTGTGAATTGTATAGTTTAATGCATAGTTTTATACTTTGAGAAATCATGACTAATTTCACATCTTGTTGCCGACTTATACTATATAAAAATTCTCCTGTATCTTGAAGTAGGTGAATCTGAAAGGCCAAAAGAACAAAAGGTATCATGAAGTGGTAATAGAGTCAACTCTTGCCTAATTTAAGTTAAAAAGAGAACAAAACAAAATGGGGATCAAACTACTCTGCTTCTTGAAGATATTTTTAAGTATGTCACAGCAAGTATAAGAATGATTTTTCATTCAGAATCAAATCACCAAAACATGGCATTTTGTCCAATTACAGCTACAAAGAATATAAGTCTACTTGTTAAACAGTTCTCAAGAGAACACATTAAAATAAAATCTCCAGTTTAAAAAGGTTTGTAAGTTAGTGGTGTTATTTTATCTTGAATGTCTTCAGTGATCCAGAATTGTGTCTCCCTAGTGAATTATAGTTAATTTTTTTATTGAATTATAGAAGTTTTTGAAAGGAACTTTAGAGGTTATCCTAAGCCAGTTCCCCAGTCCACAGAGGATTCTTTTCTATGACATCTACCAGATATCATGAATGAATGAAAAAATATTTTATTAAGTACTAATTTTGTGTAAAATATGATCATAAGTACTGAGGACACTAATAAAAAGCAAGATAATCTGCTTCCATGGTATTTCTCACTCTTGTACTTAGAAGCTATATAGAAATATGCTAATTATAGCTCTTTGCTACAAAGAGCATACATTTAGACCAGAGCCTCCATACACTCAGCTCTGTGGCTTCTGATAGAGGCTTCTTCTGCCTCTTGGCAAGGTCAATGGAAGCAACACTACACATGTTCTCTTTCTCATCACTGTCCTTCAGAGGCAGGGCAATGGTGCCAATTGGGTTGAATTTTTTCTTCCATGCCTTTCTCCTTCCCTTTCCCTACTTTTAGCTTCCTCTGTATTGATTTCCCTCATCAGATGTCAATTCCTTGAGAACAGGGTTTGTCTTTTTTTCTCCCTGTATTTGTATTACTAGTCTTCTAATGCCTAGTTTGTAAATACTTGTTGACTTGAATTGCAGGCTGAAGGAAAGGCCAGAGTTAACAGTGTTGGGACCAGTGCCTGGGCAGCAAGTTGCACAAGGTGGAGATGCCCAGAGGAGAGGGGAAAGCAATAGAGCGGAGGAGACTGAAAAGATAGAAGTTGTAGAGCCAACTAGGTGATCAAATGATGGGGCCCATCTTCATTTGACTAGTTCCTTTTTCCTTTTTTAATTTCTTCCAAGGCAGGTTTTTTTTAGCCTGGGTTCTAAGAACTTATTTTGTTTTTCAACAAATATTTTAATAATGGTATTTCAACATAATTGCTTTCTTTTGTTATGTTATGTATTTTATTTTGTGCATTTATAAATATTATTCTGTAAAGATATCTATGGATTTCACCATAATTACAGAGGTTTGTGACCTTAAAAATGGTTGAGAATGGGGCAGTTAGATGGCACAGTGGATAGAGAAGCAGTCCTGAAATCAGGAGGACCTGAGTTTAAATCTGCTCTCAGACACGTAACACTTCTAGCTGTGTGACCCTGGGCAAGTCACTTAATCCCAATTGCCTCAGCAAAAAAAAAAAAAAAAAATGGTTGAGAACTTTTTCTCTCAGGGTCAGGAAGCTTTGGTAGCAAGTGTGAGAAGTGGCAGTAATGAAGGTAAAGGCTGCTGGTACAGGGCCAATTGGATTAGGTGACTTATAAAAAGGCTATTGCATCCTTAGAAGCAGTCAGCCTAGGAGGTTGGGCCTAATTTGTCTGGTAGAGAGTGTTCTAGGAATTGGGGGTATAAATGATGAGATAGGGTGTGGCATACCATATGCTAAGGTTTGGCATCAAATTATGGGGTTTGGTAACAATTTACATATGAAGAACTCTTGAGGGCTGGCTTTCTTTTCGCCAAATGGTAATTTTATTTAAGAGAAGAGGTTATGGACAAAATTAGAAAGTAAAATAGACACTCGAAGTGGTAAATATGAAATAGATTTGGAAAAGCATATAGTTAGCAAAAAAAAAAAAAAGGGATTTTAACAATTAACAGTGAAAAAGATAAGTTTCCTAGTGGAACTCATAATTAGCCAGAAGAAAGGGAATACACCATGAGGAAGGAGGATGCTATTGATTGGCAGGCCAAACCCATACAGAAGTTTAGCATTATAGAAGGGTTAGTTAGTTGTAACAAAGAGAAAGACTCCATAAGGCAAGGAGGAGGAGGGGGTGAGATTCAGCAAAGAAGTCATAAACCATGGTCACATTTATGGGGGAAATTTAACCTCAGGATGATTGATATCATAATTTGGCTCTCTGGGGTTATCCCAAGATCTCCATAAGGGTAGGGCTGTAAAACTGATCTGATATCTATTGGTGCCCTTCCTGCTTGTCTTAAGGTGTATTTTAGTCTTATCAGTATTTCAGGCTTTCTCTGCCAACCCCAGCTACTTAGCCAGGATCTCATTATAAAGACAGAAGTAAATATTCTCTGCTTTAAAGGAGTTTAGTCATATAAGGGAGACATCAGTTAGTTACATGTAGAAATATGTTTGAAAAAGATAAGTGATGATTTTTCAGGGAAAAGTTCTGGCAATAGTCGGGGAAGGAGTTAGGAGAGCTGAAAAGTCTTAACTTAGAAGAAGACGAGTCTTGAGCTGAATTTTGAAAGAAATTAAGAGATTTTAAGAAATCTAAGGGCAGAGAGAATAAATTCCAAAAAAAGAGGATAGTGCAAAGACAAAGAGATGGGAGATGCAGTGGGAGAGCAACAGTAAAAAAGCCAGTTTAGCTTGACCAAAAGGCATATAAAGGAATAAGTAGTATGTAATAGTTCTGCACAGGTAGATTGAGGCTAGAATGTGAAGGATTTTAAATACCTAACACTGTAATGGTGCAGAAAACTTTTATGAATAGAACAGTGAATGGGAAAGCTATTTTAAAGGGAAAAAAAGGCTCTAGCTGGGATGAACATCAACATATTTTTAAAAGTAGTTTTTCAAAATACATGCAAAAAACAGTTTTCAACATTTACCCTTGCAAAATCTTGTGTTCCAATTTTTTTCTTTTTCTCCCCACCTCACCTCTCCTCTTAGACAGCTGGTAATCCAGTATATGTTAAACATGTGCAATTCTTCTATACATATTTTCACATTTATCATACTGCACAAGAAAAATCTGATCAGAGTTGATTTTCACATAATGATGCTGTGTACAGTGTTCTCCTGGTTCTATTCATTTTATTTAGCATCAGTTCATGTAGGTCTCTTCAGGACTCTCTGAAATCATCCTGCTAAATTGTTTCTTACACAACAAAATATTCTATAACATTCATATACCATAACTTATTCAGTCATTCCCTAACTGATGGGCATCCACTCAGTTTCCGGCTCCTTGCCATTACAAAAAAGACTGCCATAAACATTTTTGCACATGTAGGTCCTTTTCCCTTTTTTTATGATATCTTTGGGATATAGACCCAGTAGAGAACCTGATGGATAAAAGGATATGTCCTTTAGGCATAGTTCCAAATTATTCTCCAGAATTGTTGGGTCACTTCACAACTCTACCAACAAATGTTGAATATCAGTGTATTGAAAATGAGACAGGAAATGAAAGTGGAAAATCACAGAGAGGGACAATCTTTAGACGTAAATAGAGTTGAGACTAATGAGGTCAGTCATTAATGATAGTAATTATTATTCATATTTTAAACAATCTTGATAATTTTCAGGCTTTTTTGACTGATTTGCTTGCTATATGAATAATGTGACTTAAAAGTTCCTCTTAATAATAGTAGATGTGTCTGTTCTATGATTTTTATGTTTTTCACTTGTGCTTGCATTATTAATGTTATCTTCAGTCCTCAGTTTCTTTGTAGAAGGTCTTTTTTAAAGATTCTTGTCTATTTTGTGAGCATTAGTTTCATTCAAAGTAGATATGTAAATATATAATCCACTTAATTGAGCATAGTTAACTATAATGTGCTGCAATATACTGAAACTGAGGTAATTGTAATCAGTGAAGCTGTATTACAGTCAGTGACTACGTCTTAAGAATTTCCTGAGATTACTTTCCACATTGCATGGAATGTGACCTACTCAGAGCAAACAAGTCAGCCAACAAAATATTGAAGTTATCAAAATTATTTGAAATATTATTATGCTCTCTATCTCATTAACAGTCTCATCAGAAGTCTATAGTGTACTTTGAAATGTTAGATAATGCTCTTTTGAAGCCATCAAAATTAAGTTTGTGGAAATGTCCCAATAAAACTCTTATCTATCCACTTACAAACATAATCTTTTACTTGTTTAGAAAGCTTCCAAATCATGATTTCCATTGAGTTTTGAACCCATTTGTTAAAAATAAAGAAGTTCTGATTAGTTTGTTAAAAAAAAAAAAACAAAAACAAAAACAAAAAACTTGTTAACTGACATCAGGGAAAAATAGTTTGTAGCTGCAGTCTATAAGTCAAAAATGAATACTATGATGTAGTAAGCAAAATCAATGATATGTTTCTTCTGTTTGAATCTATATATCTTTGTGAAGTCATTGTGTTTTGTCTGTTTGTTTAACATGGTTGTCTGTTACATCAGATATCAAAATTAATGATCTTGGAACCACACTTTTGAATCACTGTTTCAATGTTTAAAATCTTAAACTAAGATTTTAAAAAATAATGAAACATTGTCACATTTTTATGTCATTGTAAAAATATTAATACTTTTTAAAAGTGAGGGTATATGGTTTTTTGTTCACAAAATAGAGTATTTTAAATATTTCAACTTAATCAAATTTTTAGATTTCAGTTTTTGTTCTCTTCATATCACATAATAATATATGTATATAATTTGTAAATTGAATATAGATGTATTGAGGATGACCACTTAAGTTTTTTCCTAATGGGTTACGTGTTCAAAAAACATTTAGAGATCACATATGGAGATAAAAGGTATCTTCATATATTTTTGAGGTGTTGTCATCTTCCTCTTGTTTATCTTGTTTTTAAGACTTCTCTAATCATGTCAATAACTTTTTTTTTTCATGGAATGAGAATATTTCTTTTGTTTCTGAAAGTAGTAGTAATAAATCAACTGTCATTTGTAGACCTTATCATCTTGCCAGTTGTAAGCAACAGATTCAGCTATTTTAGTTTTTTGAGGTTCCCTTCCCCAATTCAAACATTAGGCTTCTTTGTGCATGATAAATTCTCCTAAGCTTTCAGTTTACAACCATAAATATTAGTCTTAAAATATTTTCTACAAAAAGAGCAGACCATTGTAAATGTTTCTGCTGTCATTAACATTTTTTAAGGACCCTAATCTTCTGGGTACTGATCTAGTCTCTTTTATTTCTTATTTTTTGTTTATAATTTCTTGACTTAATAATTGATGCATTTGGATTTTGTATTGATATCAAATTTACACTTATATTTTAAATATTTTAACCCTTCCATCCCTCATACTCATCACTTTTTTCTTTCTTTGGGTTTTCTCTTCTTTTTCAAGCCATTTATTTAATTTGACTTTCAGCTGTTAATTTGGCCAGAGTTTTACTTTTTTTTTTTTTTTTTGCTCAGGCAATTGGGATTAAGTAACTTGCCCAGGGTCCCACAGCTAGGAAGTGTTAAGTGTCTGAGACCAGATTTGAACTCAGGTCCTCCTGACTTCAGGGCTGTGCTCTATCCATTGCACCACCCAGCTGCCCCACTTTTTTATTTTTTTCAATAAGGTTTTTGGAAAGTCATAAAATGATTAATGTGAATATGTACATGATTTCCCTGTAATTGGTATTGTAACATTTTTTAATGAGTATGCAAGAAAACATTTTATTTCATTTCGAAGAGTACTAAACATAACTAAAAGCTTCTTACTACATTATCTTCTAGTATACTGCTTTAAAGCCATTATGTGATCTGAAGGAGGTGTTTTGACTGAATTCTTTATCCAGACTTGTATGCAGGCCAAAGTAAATGAAATCATTTCAAGCAGTCTACTTTGGTATCATGACATGGCTAGACATCAGATAGTTGAAACACTAGAAAGGGCTCTGAAAAGAAACAAAAGGCTGATTCATCTGTGATTAATGATTTTTTAATGAATGGTTCAGCCTGATTGTGGTCAAACAGTGCCCCTGGAATTCTGTAGGACTTCATCTGGGGGAAAAAAAAAATTTTAGCGTTAAGAAAAACTTAAGCAGCAGCAGTCCTTAGATTCACATCTGCAAAATCTCTAGGTATGTGCTGGATTGTCCTACCATCAGCACCAACATGGTTATTGACCACAAAATTGTTTAATATGATTTTGGTGTATTTCAATTTGCAACCTAATGGTAAAAACAAGGTGTAAACCATGATTATATATGAAGCCCCCGTGGGTTTCACTTATCTTGAAGGGAATACAGAACATCTCATTACCTACAGCATGGAGTTGGTGGCTTACATAAAACACTGAATTTCTTATTTAGCATACGTTTGTTGATGTCTTCAAGTTGTATATAGAGACATATGTTGTTAAACTGATTGTCAATAAGAAAAGTTAACTGAATATTTTTAATAAGAAACGAGTCATATCTATTTTCAGAGGAAATTTTAGGGCTAGAGAAATTCTTAACATTTTAATTCTTAAGCTTTAGATTCATTAAACATTTGTTAGTTAATCCTATTTGTACTATTATTTACTATTTGTGGAAAATTGTGCTGCTAGATATGTACAGTGGTGAAAAATGACACTTTATATATAGCCTCATAGGCCATTATAGTTTATTGGGGAAAGGGGAGAAATAAAGCATTTCTGCAGGATAAGTATAAAGTAGAATATAATTAAACAAATGAGTGTACCAAAGTATATCAAGAAAAATTGAGAAGGGCAAGAATGTTATCACCTTGGCAAGATCAATGAAACCTTTCCAAAGGAGATGAATCTGAGCAGAGTTTTGAAAGAAATGAAGACAGAAATAAAAAGAGAATGTTATTGGTGATGGAGGAATAGAGTAGGATATCTACCAAGATAGGTGACTACAGTCTATATAGAAAGGAACTATAGATTTATATAGACTATAGATTGGGAAATAGCTATGGCTGGACCATATATAAAAGGAAACAGTTGGAAGTATAGCTGGCACATTAAGGGAAGATTGTGGAAGAACTTCAGTGCCAGGTTAATGAGATTATGTTTATCTAGGAAATTGACAATTTGGAATAGAGAAATGCTTTAGATTGGGGAAAGCGATGACAGAAAGACATCTAGTCTAGCCAATGGCTGATTGACTCAGATGACAGCATTGTGAGTGGCAAGAAGTGGACAGAGTTCATAGATATGCGGAGTTAATGGCAAGGAAATTCAAGATAACTGAGGTATCTAACCTTTATGAAATGGAGAATGGTCCCTGAAGTATGCAATTTTGGAAAAGAGGTAGGTTTTTGGGAGCAAGATGATGAACATGCTGAATTTGAGGTGTTGATGAGACATCCAGGTTGAGAGATTCAAGACTGAATGCTTGCTCTAATGCTTTTTAACATGATTTCTATGATGATGTCAGATGCCTTCAATGAGAGCAGAAAGGCCATCAAGGTCCAACACTGCACTGATGCACTATTTAACTTGAAAAGGCTACAAGTCAAGACTAAAGTGGAAGAAAAGATGGTGTGCAACTTTTTGTTTGCAGATGATTGTACTCTCACTGCCATCTCTGACCCTGAGATGTAACAGAGAATGGATTGGGGCTTTACAACTTGTCTGATTTTGGCCTTACAATCAACATAAAGAAAACAGAGGTTCTCCATCAACCAGCATTGTACCAGTTGTAATTGGAACAGTTGATTACAGCAAATGGAGAAATTTCATTCACCATGGCAGTGTACTTTTTAGGAATGTCCACCTAGATGAGGTTGATGCACACATTACCAGAGGTAGCCTATTATTTGGGAGCCTCTGAAAGAAAGTGTGGGAGAGAAGAGATATTAGGCTGTAGATCCCTTGGAGCTTTTCTGTTGACTTCACTGTTGTATGCTTGTGAAATATGGATAGGCTCCTAGTGCCATGCCAGAAAATTGAACTGTTTCCTTTTGAATTGTCTTTGGAATGTTCTGAAGATTATCTGGTAAAGTAAGTTACTAGACCCAGAGGTCTTCTCTTTTTCTGAGCTGCCAAGTGTTCAAATTTTACTGCATATTGTAACTTTGATGGATTAGCCACATAGCCCAAATTCTAGCATAGTTACCCAAAAACCTATTTTATGGAGAACTTGCACAGGGCAAATGCTCACGTAGAGGTCAGAAGAATCCAAAAACATTCTCTGAATCTGTAAGAACTTTAGTACTGATTATGAAAGATAGAGATGTGGGGATAGGACTGCCTACTGTGGCATGTCTCCATCAAAGAAGACTCAAGGGCTGGTGAATTTTTTTTCTTTTTGACATTCTTTGTTCATCATTCATTTCAGGATTTCAACTTGAATTTTAATATTACTCTCTTTTGGTACATCTTAGCCAGTTTGAGAGGGGTAAGGTGATACTTCAGAATTGTTTTATTTGCATTTCTCTAATCAGTAGTGATTTGGAGCATTTTTTCATATGACTATAGATGGCTTTAATTTTGTCATCTGAAAATTGTTCATAATCCTTTGATCATTTATCAATTGGAATGACTTGTATTCTTATAAATTTGACACAGTTCTTTATATATTTTAGAAATGAGATCTTTTTCAGAAACACTGGCTGTAAGATTTTTAATGTAAGATTTTTTTCCCTACCTTTGTACTTCCCTTTTAATCTTGTTTCTGTTGATTGTTTGATTACATTAAATTAAAAGATTTTTGCACAAAGTTGTTGACTTTGCCTTTTCATAATGTACTCTAGTTCTTCTTTGGGCCTGAATTCCTCCTTTCTCTAAAGATCTGATAGATAAATTATCCCTTGTTTTCCCAATTTGTTTATGGTAACATTCTTTATGCCCAAATCATGTACCCATTTTGACCTTATTTTAGTTTGGTGGGGTCTGTGCCAAGTTTCTGATATATTATTTTTCAGTTTTCCCAGCAATTTTTGTCAGATAGTGAGTTTCTTATTCCAGAAGCTAGAGTTTGGAAGTTTACCAAAAACTAGATTGTTATAACCTTTGATTTTTGTGTCATTGTGTCATTATCTTAATCTATTCCACTGATCCACCACTCTGTCAGCCAGTACCAAATGGTTTTGATGACTGCTGCTTTATTATATAGTTTTAGGCTTGGTATTAAGCCTCCAACCTTTGTATTTTTTTTTTTTTGTCATTACTTCCTTTGATCTTCTTGACCTTTTTGTTATTCCAGATTAATTGTTATTTTTTCTAGTTCTTTAATATATATACATATGTATGTATTTATATATATTGCAGTTTGATTGGTAGGAACTGAACCAAGTAGACCAATTTAGGCAGAATTATCATTTTTGTTATATTAGCTTGGCCTACCTATGAGCAATTGATATTTTTCCAGTTGTTTAGATCTAATTTTATTTGTGTGAGAAGTATTCTGTAATTGTGTTTCAAGAGTTCTTGGGTTTGTCTTGGCAGGTAGACCTCCAAGTATTTTATTTTGTCTACAGTAGTTTTAAGTGGAATTTCTCTTTTTATTTCTTGCTGATGGGCTTTGTCTGTAATATATAAAAATGCTGATGATTTGAGTGAGTTTATTTCATGTCCTGCAACTTTGCTAAAGCTGTGAATTGTTTTGAGTAGGTTTTTAGATGATTTTCTGACCCCATTGATTTAAATAGTCATATCAGGTACCAAGTAAAATTTGTGTGATTTTATTTGGATCACTTAATTGTGAAAATGAGACCTTTGATACTGAAAATAATTGATTCAAATATTTACTTTTAGCATTTTTATTTTAAAATATAATTCAGTACTGTTTTTGCATTTTAATAATACATTAATGAAGTCATAGTCATATTTTAAAACAATATATAGTAAGGAATATAAAAATTTTAGATGATAAGTATTGTGTAGGTTTATAACTTCATGCCTAAACATTGTTTCTAATGGAATAAATTGTTTATTTGTTTTTTGTTTGAATAGATTAGAGTGATATAATGAATTACCCACCAAATCATAGAACTTTTCACTTTGAGTTCTTGTTTTGGTTTTGTTTTTTTTTTTATTAAAGCTTTTTATTTTCAAAACATAAGCATGGATGATTTTTTCACATTGACCTTGCAAAATCTTGTGTTCCAAATTTTCCCCTCCTTCCCCATGTCCCCTCTCCTAGATAGTAACTAATCCAATATGTGTTAAGCATGTTAAAATATATGTTAAATCCAATATATGTATACATATTTACACAAATATCTTGCTGCACAAGAAAAATAAGATCCAAAAAAAAAGGGAAAAAAAGAGATAGAAAACAAAATGCAAGGAAACAATTAAAAAAAAAAAGTGAAAATTCTATGTTGTGATCCATACTCGGTTCCCACTGCCTTCTCTCTGGGTGTAGATGGCTCTCTTCATCACAAGATCATTGGAACTAATCTCTGTCATCTCATTGTTGGAGTCACGTCCATCAGGATTGATCATTACATAATCTTTTTGTTGCCATGTACAATGATCTCTTGGTTCTATTTACTTCACTTAGCATCAGTTTATGTAAGTCTCTCCAGGCCTCTCTGAAATCATCCTGTTGAATTTGAATCAGATCTAGAAAGAGAGAGGAGGAAAAAAAAAAAAAAAAAAAAAAAACCAATCTAACAAGGAAAACAAAATGCAAGGAAATATTCACAGAAAGTTTTAAAAAGGTTGTGTTGTGGTCCACACACAGTTCCCACAGGCCTCTCTCTTGATGTATATGACTATCTTCATCGCTGAACAATAGGCACTGATTTGAATCACATCATTGTTGAAGAGAACCATGTCCATCAGAATTGATCATTATATAATCTTGTTGCTGTGTATAATGATCTCCTGATTTCTGCTGATTTCACTCAGCATCAGTTCATGCAAATCTCTCCAGGCCTCTCTGAAATCATTCTGCTGGTCGTTTTTTATTGAACAATAATATTCCATAACATTCATATACTATAATTTATTCAGCCATTCTCCAATTGATGGGCATCTTTTCAGTTTCCAGTTTCTTGCCACTACAAAAAGGGCTGCCACAAATGTTTTCGCACATGTAGGTCCCTTGCCTTCTTTTGAGATCTCTTTGGGATATAGGCCCAGTAGAAACACTGGTGGGTCAAATAGTATGCACAGTTTGATAACTTTTTGAGCATAGTTCCAGATTGCTCTCCAGAATGGTTGGATCCATTCACAGTTCCACCAACAATGTATGAGTGTCCCAGTTTTCCCACATGCCCTCCAACATTTGTCATTATCTTTTCCTGTCATCTTAGCCAATCTGACAGGTATGTAGTGGTATCTCAATTTGTCTTAATTTGCATTTCTCTGATCAGTAGTGATTTGGAGCACCTTTTCATGTGACTAGAAATAGTTTCAATTTATTCATCTGAAAATTGTCTGTTCATATCTTTTGACCATTTATCAACTGAAGAATGGCTTGAATTATATATTTGAGTCAGATAATTCAACTTTTAAAGGAATTGTTTTCTTGATTGGATTTTTTTTTCATTTGGCCAATTGTATTTTTTGAGGAATTGTTTTCAGTAAATTTTTGCCCTTCTTTTTCCAAACTGTTGACTTTTTCTTGCGGACCTTTCATTCCTCTTCCCCCCCCCCCCAATTTATCTTCTCCCTCTTTTATATGACTTTTAAAATGCTTTTTGAGCTTTTTCAAAAAGACTGATTTCACCTCTCGTTGATGTCTTGATCTTTCTTTTCATCCTAGTAGCTTTTTGTGGTCAAGGTTTGTTTTTGATTCTTGCTCTCTTTTTTTGGCTTATTTTCTTTTTTTTTTTTT
>JAJPUD010000722.1:390277-452523 GCA_023553655.1 Myrmecobius fasciatus
GTAATCTAATACATGCTAAATAGGATAAATTACATGACAAATACAATACATGTATACATATCTATACAATTATCTTACCGCACAAGAAACATCACATCTAGAAAGAGAAGAAGAAAAAAAACAACCTAAGAAGGAAAACAAAATGCATGGAAATATTCATAGAAAGCATTAAAATGCTGTGTTGTGGTTCACACTCAGTTCCCACAGGTCTCTCTCTGGATGTATATGACTATCTTCATCACTGAACAATAGGAACTGGTTTGAATCACATCATTGTTGAAGAGAACCATGTCCATCAAAATTGATCATCGTATA
The DNA here is from genome assembly GCA_023553655.1 of Myrmecobius fasciatus. NCBI lineage: Eukaryota > Metazoa > Chordata > Mammalia > Dasyuromorphia > Myrmecobiidae > Myrmecobius > Myrmecobius fasciatus. Next base: position 390,593 of record JAJPUD010000722.1, read on the forward strand.
GTCTTGTTGCTGTATATAATGTTCTCCTGGTTCTGTTGATTTCACTCAGCATCAGTTCATGAAAGTCTCTCCAGGTCTCTCTGAAATCCTCCTGTTGGTCGTTTCTTACAGAACAATAATATTCCATAACATTCCTATACCATAATTTATTCAGCCATTCTCCAATTGATGGGCATCCTTTCAATTTCCAGTTTCTTACCACTACAAAAAGGGCTGCCACAAACATTTTTGCACATGTGGGTCCCTTTCCCTCCTTTAAAATCTCTTTGGGATATAGGCCCAGTAGAAACACTGCTGGGTCAAATGGTATGCACAGTTTGATAACTTTTTGAGCATAGTTCCAAATTGCTCTCCAGAATGGTTGGATCCGTTCACAGTTCCACCAACAATGTATCAGTGTCCCAGTTTTCCCACATCCCCTCCAACAGCTATCATTATCATTTCCTGTCATTTTAGCCAATCTGACAGGTGTGTAGTGGTATCTCAGAGTTGTCTTAATTTGCATTTCTCTGATCAATAGTGACTTGGAGCACCTTTTCATGTGGCCGGAAATAGTTTCAATTTCTTCATCTGAAAATTGTCTGTTCATATCTTTTGACCATTTATCAATTGGAGAACGGCTTGAATTCTTATATATTTGAGTCAATTCTCTATATATTTTAGAAATGAGGCCTTTATCAGAACCTTTGGATGTAAAAATATTTTCCCAGTTTACTGCTACCCTTCTAATCTTGTCTGCATTCATTTTGTTTGTACAAAAACTTTTTAACTTGATGTAGTCAAACTTATCTATTTTGTGATTAATGATGACCTCTAGTTCTTCTTTGGTCACAAATTCCTTCCCCCTCCACAGGTCTGAGAGGTAAACCATTCTACATTGTTCTGATTTGTTTATAATATCATTCTTTATGCCTAGATCATGAATCCATTTTGACCATATCTTGGTATAGGGTGTTAGGTGTGGGTCAATGCCTAATTTCTTCCTTACTAGTTTCCAATTATCCCAGCAGTTTTTGTCAAATAGTGAGTTTTTATCCCAAAAACTGGGGTCTTTGGGTTTATCAAACACTAGATTACTATTGTCATTGAGTATTTTGTCCTGTGAACCTAACCTATTCCACTGATCCACTACTCTATTTCTTAGCCAATGCCAAATGGTTTTGATGACCACTGCTTTATAATATAGTTTTAGATCTGGTACAGCTAGGCCACCCTCATTTGCATTTTTTTTCATTAATTCCCTTGAGATTCTTGACCTTTTGTTTTTCCAGATGAATTTTGTTGTTATTTTTTCTAGGTCAGTTAAATAATCTCTTGGGAGTTTGATTGGTATAGCACTAATTAGATAGATTAGTTTAGGTAGTATTGCCATTTTTATGATATTTGCTCGACCTATCCAAGAGCACTTGATGTTTTTCCAATTGTTTAGATCTGACTTTATTTGTGTGGAGAGTGTTTTGTAGTTTGGCTCATATAGATCCTGACTTTCCCTTGGCAGATATATTCCCAAATATTTTATACTATTGATAGTTATTTTGAATGGAATTTCTCTCTGTATCTCTTCCTGTTGGATTTTGTTGGTGATGTATAAAAATGCTGATGATTTATGTGGATTTATTTTGTATCCTGCAACTTTGCTAAAGTTGTGGATTAATTCTAATAGTTTTTTAATTGATTCTCTAGGGTTCTCTAAGTAGACCATCATATCATCTGCAAAGAGTGATAATTTGGTTTCCTCATGACCTACTCTAATTCCTTTAATCTCTTTTTCTTGTCTTATTGCCAAGGCTAACATTTCTAATACAGTATTGAATAGTAATGGTGATAGTGGGCAAATTTGTTTCACCCCTGATTTTATTGGGAATGGTTCCAGTTTATCACCATTACATATGATGCTAGCTGATGGTTTTAAATAGATGCTACTGACTATTTTAAGGAAAAGTCCATTAATTCCTATACTCTAATGTTTTTAATAGTAATGGATGTTACATTTAATCAAATGCTTTTTCTGCATCTATTGAGATTATCATATGTTTTTTGCTAATTTGGTTATTAATATAGTCAATTATGTTCATAGTTTTCCTAATATTGAACCATCCCTGCATTCCTGGTATAAATCCTACTTGGTCATGGTGTGTTATTCTGGGAATGATTTTCTGTAATCTCTTTGCTAATATTTTATTTAAGATTTTTGCATCAATATTCATTAAGGAGATTGGTCTATAATTTTCTTTCTCTGTTTTTGTTTTACCTGGTTTAGGTATCAGTACCATGTCTGTATCATAAAAGGAGTTTGGTAGGAGTCCTTCATTCCCTATTTTTTCAAATAGTTTATATAATATTGGAGTTAATTGTTCTTTAAATGTTTGGTAGAATTCACATGTAAATCCATCTGGTCCTGGAGATTTTTTCTTAGGGAGTTGATTAATGACTTGTTCTATTTCTTTTTCTAAAATGGGACTACTTAAGTAATTTATTTCCTCTTCTGTTAATCTGGGCAATCTATATTTTTGTAGATATTCCTCCATTTCACTTAGGTTATCAAATTTATTGGCATAAAGTTGGGCAAAGTAACTCCTGATTATTTCTCTAATTTCTTCTTCATTGGTGGAAAGTTCTCCCTTTTCATTTTTGAGCCTAACAATTTGATTTTCCTCTTTCCTTTTTCTAATTAAATTAACTAGAGGTTTATCTATTTTGTTGGTTTTTTCATAAAACCAACTTGTAGTTTTATTTATTAATTCAATAGTTTTTTTTACTTTCAATTTTACTAATCTCCTTTTATTTTTAGGATTTCAAGTCTGGTATTTGATTGGGGGTTTTTAATTTGTTCTTTCTCTAGCTTTTTTAGTTGCAAGCCCAATTTATTGATTTTCCCTTTCTCTATTTTATGCAAATAAGCATCTAGAGATATAAAATTTCCCCTTATTACCGCTTTGGCTGTATCCCACAAATTTTGGTATGTTGTCTCATTATTGTCATTCTCTTGGATGAAATTAGTAATTGTGTCTGTAATTTGCTGTTTCACCCATTCATTGTTTAGGATGAAATTATTTAGTTTCCAATTGGTTTTTGGTCTATTTTCTCCTGGCCTTATATTGCATGTGATTTTTATTCCGTCATGATCTGAAAAAAATACATTTATTATTTCTGCCTTCCTGCATTTGATTTTGAGGTTTTTGTGTCCTAACACATGGTCAATTTTTGTATAAGTTCCATGGACTGCTGAGAAAAAAGTAAACTCCTTTCTGTCTCCATTTAATTTCCTCCAAAGATCTATCATACCTAACTTTTCTAACATTTTGTTTACCTCCTTAACTTCTTTCTTATTTATTTTGTGGTTTGATTTATCAAGTTCTGAGATAGGGAGGTTGAGACCCCCCACTATTATAGTTTTGCTGTCTATTTCTTCTTGAATCTCTCTGAACTTTTCCTCTAGGAATTTCCATGCTATACCACTTGGTGCATATATGTTTAGTATTGATATTGCTCCATTATCTGTGGTACCCTTTAGGAAGATATAATTTCCTTCTTTGTCTCTTTTAATTAAGTCTATCTTTGCTTTTACTTGGTCTGAGATCAGGATTGCTACCCCTGCTTTTTTTTGTTCACCTGAAGCATAATAAATTCTGCTCCAGCCTTTTACCTTCACCCTATATGTATCTATATGTTTTAAATGTGTTTCTTGTATACAACATATTGTTGGATTCTGGTTTTTAATCCAGTCTGCTATCTGCTTCTGTTTTAAGGGAGAGTTCATTCCATTCACATTCACAGTTAAAATAACTAATTCTGTATTTCCTGCCATCTTATTTACCCTAGCTTATGCTTTTCTCTTTCTTATCCCCTTTCCCTACTTGTCCCTACTATTTTGCTTTTGATAACCACTTCCCTCAAACAATCCTTCCCCTTTAGAGCCCCACCCACCCCTTTTTCCCCCTTTTCCCTCCTGTTTCCTTATAAGTGGGTCTATTATTCCCTCTGAGCCAAATCTGATGAGATGGAGATTAACCCAATTCTCATTCCCCTCCCTTTTTTCCCCTTAATCATTATAGGTTTTCTTTGCCTCTCCATGTGATGTAATTTCCCTTATTTTTCCTCCTTTTCTTCTTCTTCCAGTGTTATCCCTTTTCTACTTCTAATTTCTTTTTCAGTGTATCATATCATAATAATTATAAAATCACAATAATCATATCATAATAATTATAAAATCACAGTAATCATATCATAATCATAATGTAATAATAGATTCATAAAATCAACCCTCATTCTATAAGTATCTATAACATAAATATAGTTCTCAAAAGTTTTTTTTTTTTTCTTGTTACCTTTTTATGTTTCTCTTGTGTTCTGTGTTTGTAGATCAAATTTTTTGTTCAGTTCTGGTCTTTTCAGTAGAAATCGGTGAAATTCTCCTATATCATTGAATGACCATCTTCTTCCCTGGAAGATAATGCTCATTCTAGCTGGGTAACTTATTCTTGGCTGTAATCCAAGTTCTTTTGCCCTTCGGAATATCTGATTCCAGGCCCTTCGATCCTTCAAAGTAGAAGCTGCTAGGTCCTGTGTGATCCTAATTGTGGCTCCCCGATATTTAAATTGTTTCTTTCTGGCTTCTCATAATATCTTTTCCTTGGTATGATAGTTCTGGAATTTAGCCATGATATTTCTGGGGGACTTAATTTTGGGGTTTCTTTCAGGAGGTGATCGGTGGATTGTTTCAAGGAGTATTTTGCCTTCTGGGTCTAAAATATCAGGGCAGTTTTCTTTTATGATTTCCTGGAAGATAGTGTCTGGGTTCTTTTTTTCATCATGGCTTTCAGGAAGCCCTATAATACTTAGATTGTCTCTCCTGGATCTATTTTCCAGGTCAGTTGTTTTTTCTAGGAGATATTTCATGTTTTTCTCTATCTTTTCATTTTTTTGTTTTTGTTCAACTGATTCTTGAAGTCTTGATGAGTCATTCATTTCCAATTGTTTGATTCTAATTTTTAATGTCTTATTTTCTTCAGTTACTATTTTTAGTTCCTTTTGCAATTGACCAATTACATTTTTTTGTTCATTGCATTCTTTTTCCATTTTTTCTATTTTATTTTGCAGTGATCTCATTTCATTTCCCCATGTTTCTTCTAACTTTCTTTTAAGATTTTTTATGCAATCTTCAAAGAAAGCCTTGTGACATGGAGACCAGTTTATGTCTCTCTTTGGGGCTTTTTCTGGAGTTGCTTTACCTTTAGGGGCCTCAGGATTTGAGGTCTGTTCTTCCCTCTCTCCATAAAAGTTGTCTATGGTGAGAGCTCTTTTTGGTTTTTTATTCTTTCTTTTTTTTTTTTTAAAGGTGTGAAGTCTGTTTAGGGCAAAGGTGGGACAGCTGCTTTAATTTGCCCTGGGGCAGTTCTGCTGATTGAATTATTTCAGGTACTGGGCAGTTCTGCTGATTGAATTATTTCTGGTGCTGATCAGTCCTGCTGATTGATTGATTGATCGCCCTAGGGTGCTGTGTAATGGCAGCTAGGTCCCATGCTCATCAGGGGTTCAGTGGTTCACAATCTACCCCCCACAAAAGGCAGATCCTCCAAACCACCTGCCCACAATCAGGACAGATTGGCCCAAGAGGCCCCCAGAAGACTCCCAGGTGTGTGAAAAGTAGACTGCTCCCACTCCTGTCCCGATTCCTGTTCCAGCTCCCTGCTCCAGCTCCCTGCCCTGGTCTCCCTGTGCTGCAGTCTGGGTTCAGCAGACCACCCTCCTGCCCAATTAAAACAGACCTGTTTTGAAGTTCTTCCAGAGTATCTTCTTCTAGAATTGTGTTGTCCTCAAGATATTATGGATTTTTTTGCTTCAGAATCAGTCTACAGGCTTCATATGTTGTTGGTTTGAGGGAAGATTAGAGGAGGTTACAGAGACTCCTGTCTGATCCCTGCCACCATGGCTCCACCCCCAGAAGGAATTCCTTTTGGCTTATTTTCATGGCTTTTAAAGTTGAGCTTTGCTCCTGAGATACAAGGGGTACTGTTGCAAGCTTCTTGTGCTGGGGGCCTCAGGCCTGGTCACTGGACTTTGAGTATTGGCACTTTACCAATCTCCTCCTTATGGCTATTAGTGCTCTCTTCTCATCCTCAGATTCACTAAGATTTTCTGTTCTCTCCCTTGAACCATTTATTTCTTGCCTTATGATGTTTACTTTTCTGCAAAAATGCCATATTCTCCATGAGGGAATTTTGCCTAACATCCCTAGCATATTCTTTTTTCTCTCTTCTGACCCTAGCACCATTTAGCACAGGCCTACATAATCCCCTTTTTGGATTACCACAGTAGCCTATCGATGAGTCTACCTGCAGAACAGACCCAAGAGAACAACAGCAGTATTGTTTTAAGAATACCTTTGAGTGATTTGCTCAAGGTCACACAGCCAGTAAGTGTCTCAGGTCAAATAGGATGAGGATTGAGAAAAGACTTCGAGATCTGGGCATTTGATGACTTTAGGAAGAATAGTTTCAATCAAATACTGAGTTCAGAAGCCAGATTACAGGATTTAAAACTCAGAGGAGAAGTGAAGGCATTAATTATAGATTCTTTTTAGAGAATTCAGCTGAAAAGAGGAGAGAAATAAAGTGAAGAGATTTTTTAAGGGTAGAGGAGTCATGGCTTTGTCTTACAATGTTTTCACCATTGTTGGTGGTGGTTTGTGTGCTTTTTTCCCCCTTTTAGTGGGTGGGGGGAGTCTGGTTTTTCTTGTGCAGCATCGAAAATATGAAAAAACATTTAGAAGAACTACACATGTTTAACCTATATTGGATTTCTTGCTATCTAGGGGAAGTGGGAAGGATGAGGAAAAAGTTTGGTCATAAAGATGAATGTTTCCCTTATCAAAGGCGGGGCACCTCTTTATGAAACGTGAGATAAAGGAAGAAAAAATAGGTCAAGAGAGCTGAGTGATGTGAGATGGGAAGAGGTGAGAAGGAGCTCTCAGCTTTTGGCTTCAGTTCTTTTAAGTGGAGTATGAGGTAGAGTCCTTAACTGAGAAGGTAAAGAGGGAATTTTAAGAAATTATTAAGCAGCCTTGGAATAATAATTGTGGTAATTAGGGTAGTGGCCTGGTGAAGGGCCATATAAGATTATATAATACATAGTGTAGATCAAGTCACTGTGTTTCTTAACTTTATCCACATTCATTTTAGCAGTATGTAAAGTAGCAGTGGAAAATGATGGGAGTAATCCAAGATTAGCATTTGGCAAGGCATGATCAAGGATGGGACAAAAAGGCAAGTGATTGAGGGTATAGGGAAGTTGAACTGATAGTGAAGAGAGCTAAAGGAGGAATGGAAAATCAGTGTCTTTGCCAAGAATATTCTAATTGGGATCACAGTGACTCAGACATGCCAGACAATTTGCCTGAGAATGAAATGTGGGGGGGAAGGGATTGGAGGTCATGGTGAGGATGGAAAAAGTATGTTTGGGGATTGTAAGGCACAGGAAAATATGGAATATTAGACGGCTTCAATCAGACAAAGGCATTTCGTAGTTCATGAACATATAATCCAACAAATGTTTATTATGACTTATTTGTGTGCCAGGCACTATGCTAAGCATTGGGAATATTGTTTATAAAAAGATAAAACTCTGCTTTCAAGGAGCTTACTGTCTAATGGAGGGAGATAGCACACAAAAGGAGATAGAAAAGTGAGGGGGAGTGGGAAATGGAGAACAAAGGCATCTTGTTCCTTGGAGTTGACATCAGGCAGAGTAGCAGATGCAAAGTGGAGTGAGCCAGAGAAGTCCAGTTTTTCTCTCTAAAAAGGAAGGCATTGGAAGGATTTTGATACTCCAACTTCTAGCTCTCCAAATGAAAGGGAGAGGAGTCCGAGAAGGGAGATGGTATCAGTAAAGGCTTGGTGAAGAGATTAGAGATGATGAGTTTAAAATGTGGGGAGTATCTTGTTCCATGGAGTTGAAACCACAGTGGGAGTAAAACACTTTTAAGTGTTTTAACTTGTAATTTGTTAAATTATATTGTTTGACTGATCATCTCCTCCAGAGACTGGAGATATACTAGAGTTTTAAGTCTAAAGTCCATTGCATTCACTTATAAGCAGGAGAACAACATGTTTTTCCAAAGATGACTTCTCACCTGTCCTCTTTTGTACAGGAAAGTTCTCATTCTTTATAAGTGATAGCCTATTTGCCCACTTTTCTCTTGCCTCTAGGAAGGCTAAGTGGGGAATGAATGAGTAAATAAGGCATCTGTTAAGCATTTGTTATGTACAAACTATAAAAGCCTTAGTGATATAAAAGGAGAAGTAAATAGGCTCTGCTGTCCGGCAGAGCTCAAGCTCTAATGGGGGGAAATGACACAAAGAAAGTTTCAGCTGCAAGTCAAATTGGAAAGGGCCTAGGATCTTTAGAGTATGGCACCAAAGCAGATGGTCGTACCTCTTCTTTCATGTCATCTGCATTGATGAAGTCACACACTTTCTGATATTTTCTGGCTCTATAGTAGATGTGTCTAACACCTGCTGGAGCAGTTGCCAGGCTACTTCTCCACAGAGATTGCTTTCCAGTGTGATGACTGAGGGCACTGTGCTGGAAGCAAAGCTATTCCCAAGACTCTTGGATTCAAGCCCTGGGTGGTCTTCCAATTGAGTCTGAAGGTGATGTGTATAATCTTGTATATCATGTTGTATATGCATAGTTATTTGCATGTTAAATGGACCCCCATTATTGCTCTTTTGTGTGTGTGTGTGTGTGTGTGTGTGTGTGTGTGTGTGTGTGTGTGTCTCCTTAGCACTTTAATGTATTGCTTGGGGTAAACACTAAATGCATTTTGAATTACTTATTGATTTCTTCTCCAAAATCTGAGCTTTTAGGATCTTTTAACATTATCATTGGTGCAGGATATGAAAGAAGAGAAAGTAGGAAAAAAAAAGAGTCCAACTTATCCCATTTTTGACTTTGATCCTCTTTTTATGTCCTTGATTCAATTCAGAATTTTTCTCAGAACTCATTCCTCCCTAGAACATGGGCATTCTCTCTTAACAAATGACAAAACAGTGAACATGGAACTGTGAAAATTTTCCATGGCCTAAGTTTCTGTTTAACTCAACTTGTCAGATTTAACTTTTCAAATTTTTTTGGTTATTCCTGCATATATTGGACATACATTGGGGCAGATGAGCCAGTTGATAATTAGTCCGGATTTAATGTCATGATTAGCACATGTATCATATGGACAATTTCTTAAAAAGTTTACTCGTTACTTAAACATGTCCTTATACATTTTGAATTGTGACAGTTCAGGAAGAGTATTTGCTTGAGAAATAAGATTGGAGAGCTGAATGCCCTGATAAGGGCAAATGAGTACTTGATATGTTTTGTGGAGAAATGAATCATCTAAAAAGTGGAGTTGTGAATACTGTACATTTCTGTATTGAAAAATAGGGAAACATTAACATGGTTGTTATGCTTAACCATTATCTAGGAGGGTTGTAGAATCTCTTTCCCTTGAGACTTTTGAAAGACAGAAATTTATACCCATAAATCTGTTTGTTTGACAAAATATTGCCCTTGGAAACAGGTGCATGGCCTCTGTGACTGAGTCTATTAGTCAACAACTATGAAAACTGAAACCAGAATGAGTAGGACACTTAAGAGTTTTTTATAGAAGGCCAGAAGAAACTCTTCTACTGTGCCATTGACAGCATGTTCCCATGGAAGATGGAACTATCCATTTAAATTTTCATTTAAGAATTTATTTCCTTTTAGTATATTCTTTTGCAAATGTTGTCTTTTTTTTTTTTTTTTTTTTTTTTTTCTGGACCAAAGGAGAGGCAGATGGAGAGAATCTTGGGAAAGAGAATAACAGAATGTGAGATAGCAGCAGTGGCAGTGTTGAATGAAGCACCAAAGGATCTGGGCTTAAGATTCTACCTTCAGTCAATCAGGAAACATTTATTAAGCACCTATAATGTGCCAGTCATTGTGCTAGGGACCAAGCATTTTCTTATTAATTTGTAACTGTGATCATATGTAATCCAATGTAACTGGGACTTGTTAAAACCAGGTGACTAAGATATATGTGAAGGAAACTGTTGTATGGATGAATAGAGAATCATAGAGGCAGCATTTTATTAGTTTTATCATATTCTTATTGTAATAGGAATGCTAGGAGGGGAACCTCTTTTCACTCAATAATCAACCCTCCCTTCTCATCACTTAAGTGATTTTTTTGAAGTGTTCACATTATTCTCGAGTATTGGAATGTGTCTGTGAAACTGCCCTAAGAGATAATGCATGAATAATACTGTTACAGCACACTTCCATCAGCAATGTGTTGTGGGCTCTGTATCATGGTGCCTTGATTTTCTTCTGGAATAGAGTACATGACCTAGAAATGAAATTTCTGCCAGCATTTATTCAAGGCAGTACATTCCAGTTCAGTGCCATGGAGTCGGGCAGACTCCTGGCTGATAAATTGCTTTCAATAATGGCATCATGAGAGTAATAGAACTTTGACATACTTTATGAAATGGGGTCACAATAAGAAGAGTCTTTTGTGGTGCTAAGTATTTTTGTGTCTTTTAAAGTTCAGATTAATGCTAATAAATGATTTCCCTAAGGCTTTGCAGAATTTTTTGTTGGGGTCAGTTTTGTAAGTTTAGTAGGTTTGGTTAGCATTGGATAAGATATTGGCAAGAAGTTTTATTCGCTTTTTGAACATTGGGTAAATGCAAGGATTTTGTTAGTCTAACACTGCTTTTGAAACCTTACTATTTCCAGACATTGCCTAAGGCAATGTTCAAATTATTATTCTAAGTAAAATAATAAAAACAAAGGGCTCAGTTTCACTTTATTGTATTAAACTCAATTTTCTAGAGATATATTTTTCTAATTTTTTTTCTTTCTTTCTTTTTTTCTTTCTTTCTTTCTCTCTCTCTCTCTCTCCCTCTCCCTCCCCCCCCCCCCTCTTTTTCTTTCTACTAGAAATGACCAGATTTTTAAGAGTAGAGATATGGCATTCCAGTAATCTCACAACAGTGCTCTAGAAAATATATTTAATTGCATATACCAAATGCACTAAATACCTGAAGCACTTAAGATAGTATTAACTAAAATGTATTTTTTAATAGAAGAAAATATGCCTTTATTTACTGAATAAACAAAAAAACAAATAGTCAAAAGGGATGCCTAAAAGACTTAAACAATAGTCCTTGTCTTATCCAAGACTGAGCACATATTTGTAATAACTGAACTGTTTGTTTCAAAATTTTAAGTGTGACCCTTGTCATACCTGTTTGTTAACTGAACATCATTCTTTGATTCTTTGGATAAACACTCAAACTTAATTCAATTTCAAATTCATAAAGTTGCTGACTTCTCTCAGTGGCAGATTAAAACTCAAGTATTGCCATAGCTGTAACTATAAGTAGACTAAATACTTTGTTTTGAAAGAAGTTTTATAGTTTTTTTTTCTCCCTGTAGTCATAGATGTATGAAAAAAGTACAAACTAATCATTATTTTGAATAGGTTCATGGTATAGGTAATGCCCTAATTAGCAGCAGCTGGCAATTTATTTATTTATTTATTTTTGGCAAATTGATACTTTCTCATTTTCATACCTTTTTCTTTAAGACTAGGTCTTTCCATCTTGCTAAGACCCAGAAGTACAGGAACTACTCATAGGCTTAATCCTGTTCCATTTTATTCTTGGGTTAATTGATGCCTCCTCAGACAACTATTGGCCTCAACTCCTGGGGTCTCACCTTATTCATGCTGTATCTAGTATGAACAGCCAGTCCACTAGGACACTGTAGCTTAACTCCCCAACTCAAGAGATCTATCAGCCTCAGCCTTCCCAGTAGTTAGAATTAGTCATGAACCAACATGACCTTTCCCTTCTTTTTACTTTGTTCTACTCTCCTTCTATTTCTTCATTATGCATATTTTCTCATTTTTTTCCTCTCTCTTTTCTCAGGTTTTGACAGCTTTGCCATCAAAATTTCATGACAACATTTTTATGTCTCTATTCACTTAAACCTTCATACAACATATGATGTGCAGGGCACTGTGCTGGGTGCTAAGTAGCTGTGAAACAAAAATTTTAATGAAGACATTCATCATCTATCCTCAAGAAGCTTAAGCTTCATTCTCAAATTATTTACTAATTATTCTCTTCTTGTAGAACAGTCTATACTTCTAGTCTTAAGTCAGGTGACATACTGTTTATAAACAAGTGAGTTTGAAACACATGGTATTCCTCCGGCCTGTGACAACATAATCATGAGTCCCTTGTGAGCTCCTTGTTTTTCTGAGTCATATCAGGTTTAATAAAGAAGTGTTTTGTGTGCAGTAAACCTACTTTCCTGTTCCTTACAACTGGGTGGTGCAGTGGATAGACTACAGGTCTTGGAGTGAGGAAGATCTAAAATTGAATCTGTCGTCAGATCCTTTGCTAGTTGTGACCCTTGACAAAACATGTTCTGTATCATAGTTTCTTCAGATAGGGAGGGACTGACTTCAACCCTAGGTTGACTTCAACCCAAAAGTTAATGGCTTCAATATTGATTGATGATGTTCTATTGAAAATGCTATGGAGGTGTTAAACTTATCTCTCTAGGATCATGGCCTTATCACTAATAATGTTTCTCTATCTGCAGAGTAGGTGAGATGCATCATAAGTCTTTGGCTCATAAATAGCCTTCAGGGTTATCATAAAGGCACTTAAGACTGCTACTGTTAGCATAAAACTAAATTTTATCTGCCTTCATCCTGAGCCAAGAATTCATCTTTCTAAGCTTTGCTTGTTCTTTACTTTTGATGGAGTTAAATGCTGCCTTCTCTGCTGATAAACCCTGCGTATGTCTCATTTTTCATTTAGTGAAATTTGTATCCCCCCCATCATTTTCCTCAAACCAATCTTGATGTTTGCATCAGACCCAGATGAGCGAATGCAGTACTGTATGCTAAATCTCTGAGAGCTGTCCACTAGGTTTCTGCTTCACTGTTGCCAGCTCTGTGTTGGCTCAGCTTTCAAGTTAGCACTAAATAGTTCCAGCTCAGATAAGTGCTCTAATCTGTTGACATTAATTCTTCTGGTCATTTTGCTTAGGGGCTGCTGCTTAAGTTGAAAGTGAATATTTGGTTTGGAGAGCATAAATCTGTGATCAGCCCAGTACTCAGCACCACATATTGCCTTCTTCACTCTCACATTCTGTCAGTCTCTTCTCCTTACAATTGCATAAGTCTATTAAATACTAATGTTTGTTTTGAGAATGCATCCACAAAATTTTTTTGTATTTAGGTAAATGGAAGACAGTGTTGGTGATGAAAAGATCATGTTATGCACAAGTATTCAGTAATAAGTGGCAGTTGCTGTTTGCAGCTACATTCCTCTAAGATTTCTTTGCCTTGTGTGGTAGTCTGAGCCTATTCTAGCATTAAAGTTGCTTAGGATTATGAAATTATCCTCTTTTGGCACATTTATGATAAAGATTTCCAGGTCTTCATAAAATTTTTCTTTGACCTCATCAGGTTTTGTCATTATGGGAGCATAGGCACTGATGATGTTAGCTTTGTGTTTTCCTGCAAGTAGCAATCACATTGTCATGAGCCTGTCATTCACTACATTTGGAAGTCATGTGAGCTTGTTTACTAAATTAGTTTTGATTGCAAAATCTACACCGGCTTCATGGCATTCCCCTTCACTGTGGCCACTCCAGAAATATATGTATCTAGCTCTGACTTCAGTAACCTAGCCTTTATTTGCCAACTTTGTTTCACTCAGGGCTGCTATTTGGATTTGGTACCTCTGAAGTTTTCTTGCAGCAAGAGCCATTTATCTTTTAGGTCTACTGAATTTTGTGTTGTGTATAAGTGCGTGCACTTATACTAATGGTGAGTGAAATCATCCTTTCAGAAGTTTTTGTTGTGTGTGTGTGTGTGTGTGTGTGTGTGTGTGTGTGTGTGTGTGTTAGTGAGTGTGAGAACTGCCAGGTGAAATTCCCCACCTGCTGCAATAATCAGGTCAGGGTTGGGTAAGGAAACAATTTTTAGGGCACCTTAAGGGCTGCTCAGACACCCAGGGGATTGTGGAATCCCACTGCTGCTTCCAGTGCAAGATGACTTGGGCCAGCTCCCATTATATCTGTCCCTGCTGCTTCATCACTTACCTGTTGCCACAAGACTTTGAGTTAAATAAAAATGGTAAAATGTGATGGGTGATGTCTTGATTCGTTCATAAGTTGGATTTAAGTGAGGAAAAGTTGCATGAAGTCGTCAGCCTCACTTCCTCTTCAGTGGCAGGGTAGTCAGGAAATCTGGTGATAGCCTGGGATGCAGTGGATGAGGTAGACGTCTTTGATATGTAACCAAACTCTTAAGTGCTTCATACACCTTCCTCAACTGTCTTTATAGCTGTTGGAATAAGTTGTTATTCTCCAGTTCTACCAGGAGAAGTCTCCACATCCTTGGAGTAGAACCCCCTACCTGCCACCCACTCCCTAATTAGCCAGTGTATTTGAGACTCATTGGTTACCCTCAACATGATTTTTTTTAACTCTTGTTTTCATTGTAAATTTTTGAGTGGAAATGTATTTATCCTAGAAGATGAAAAACTACCCTGTTAAGTTGAATTTCAAGGCCTACTTAAACCACAGATATCTCCTATTAACTGACAGTCCCCATTACACAAATAAATATGTTTGGGTGTTTTGGGAATGTATTTAAAGTGGCTGCAAATTATCCACTTCTTGGGTACCAAAAATATGAATACTTATTGAATAGAATAACTTGCGAGTGAGAGAGAGAGAATATGTATGTGTGTATATGTCTGTACATGTATTTATATGTAGATAATATAAAGATACAGATACAACATGTGTATATTATATATGTATATATAGACATGAATGTCCATATTATTTCTATGTAAATCACATTTTCCCCTGAAATGATTAAAATGAGTTCCTTCTTTTTGATTAATTTCACAGTTGTTGTAAAATCTTCCTTATTACATATTTATTCAGCTCTGACATTTTCTCCTTAGATAAGTAGGAATTTCATTTTAGATTTCATTTAAAGCTAAACTGGAAAGGAAGAAAGAACATCAAGTATATAAAATAAAACAAGATTTTGAACAGAATGATCCCATCTTTCCATTCCTAATTTTTATGGTTCTGTGAAATCGTTTCCCCCTAAATTAATTTGATTGTTGTTGGTGTTTTCCATAAACTCATAAAAGATAAATCCACCTCTGTGCTGCTGAGAATGATTACATTTATTTAGGTAATGATACATTTTACACACCCTTTTGGAAGCCAGTAGTGCTATTCTCTGGTGAGCCATTTGAATTTCAAGCTAAAGTGCTGCACTTATAAAGGTTATTTTCCTTCTTTTCAGTACTTCCCAAGCATAGCTGGCTAGTTCTCAAGAGAGTTAAAGAAAATTGAATAGTCCTGTGATGTTAACTTCTTTGCAATAAAGGAAATGAAACTTCTTACCAGTCTCATTTCTCTTACGAGGTCAGTTTGACAGAAAGAAAATGGGAATAATAAAATTTACCTTAAATACAATGTAAACAGTTTTCTATTTTTATTTTCTTCTGTGTGTCAGATTTATTTACTTTTTTTTAAAATTAGTCCTCTTATATAATAAATTTTCTATTATGGGAAATGCTCCTAAGACATTTTTTTTTCTTTTTCTGATCTTTTAAAGTCATTCTAATTACAATAAGCTTAACATCAAGACTTCTGCACTAACATTTGACTGCATCATTTTGTGCTTCTAGAAACATTATCCCGATAATTTATCCTCTTCATTCAGTTTTTCTCATATTAAAAAGGAAGCATTATTAAAATAGACTGCAGCTTGTTTTAATTGTTTTTATATTATTAATAAAAATTAAGGACTTCTTTAATGTGGGGATAAAAATGTTTATGACAGTTAAGACTTTGATAGGCCATGTTTGGAAACTAAAATCAAGAAAAGAAAGGTTAATCACATAGGAGCCACTTAATATTTACTTAGTTGAATTGATATTGAAACTTATCTGGCAAAGTGGACATTGGCTTTAATCATTACCCTATAATTTAACTTTATTATATTTTTTATAGCTGTATAAATTTACATTATTTTCACATACCCAGGATCTTAAATTTAGTAACGCTTAATTCCTACATAGGTAGGATCTACAATTAACATTACTGTGACTATATATTTGAATATCCTAAAGTAACTTGATAGCATATAGTACTGAAAATTTAATGTTTTTGTAAAGACTAATATACATTTTCAAGGCTTGCTGGTCTTTTGATTAGATTTTGGATGGTTCAAATAGCAACAAATGGATATTTGATTTTATTATAAACTTAATAGTCTGTAATCCAGGAAAGTAATGTGGAGACATATGTGATACTTATTTTAATTGCTCTTGTAAAATTATGATTCCACTTTTATAGTGAAACAAAATAGTACGGTTCATTAAATGAAAATGATATGCGAAAATGTTATCCAAAGGATAAATTAGAGAGCAGCAACTTTGTATTCCACACCTTTTAGAAGTTCAAAAGGCTGGGGTCCCTTTAGTATTTTCCCACAAACCTCTGTTGTACGTAACCTTATTCATGGGAACCCTGGAACTTCATTCAGTATGTAATATTTTCCACAGGGAGCCCAGTGCCTCATTCATCTTACTTCTTTGTTTTCCCCACCTAAGTAGTATTTGGGCAATTTAGTCTGTGACACTATCCCTAAAGGGATTCCCTTGAATTCTCTGCAGCTGGTGTTGCAGTGAAGAGAGTGCTTAGCCTGGGAGTCAGGCTTGAATTCAAATCTGGCCTCAGACATTTCTTAGTTTTGTGGCCCTAGCCAAGGCACTTACCCTTTATTTGCTTTACTTTCCTCATCTGTAAAATGAGAATACTAATAATAATAGTGCCTACCTCTCAGGGTATTTATGAGAATTAAATTAGATAATTTTTTAAAGTGCTTAGCTTAGTATGCCTGGTACATAGTAGGTGCTCAATAAATTTTTTTCCCTGCCCTTTCATCTTCAAGTGTTCAGGTTTAATATGACTATAAAGCTTAAAATAAGTTTTATTTAACATAGTAATGGACACAATT
Organism: Myrmecobius fasciatus; assembly: GCA_023553655.1. Taxonomy (NCBI): domain Eukaryota; kingdom Metazoa; phylum Chordata; class Mammalia; order Dasyuromorphia; family Myrmecobiidae; genus Myrmecobius; species Myrmecobius fasciatus. The sequence continues at coordinate 407,709 of JAJPUD010000722.1, forward strand.
CACCTTTCTGGTAAGTCGTTTTCTTCCCACAGGTATGTCTTTCTCTTCTTGTGATTTGTATTGCTTAGTGTCTTTCCTAACTCCACAATCCAGGGTTTTAAAGAACCAAGCCATCATTATCTTTGGTTGGTTTTAACCTTCTCAAAGGATCTAGGTAAGCCCTTTCAATGTATATCTGGGTTATTACCCTGTCTCATTATTGGGGAAAGCTCCATCTAACCTGCTAGAGTTCTCTGATAAAGCTGCCTTCAGTGAGGCATGGATTATAAGCCAAATTTGCTTCTTCATGCTTATGTTCTTGTTTTATAGTTCTGTGCTAATTGCATCTTATTTGACCTCATTGCCAGTCTTTGGTCACATGTGTCCTTGAAGTGCTTGCCTCCCTTTCCATTAAGTCTACTGTTGCTGCTTTCCATGTAACCCTGTTGTTTATTCATTTTGATTGTGTCCAACTTTTCATAACACCATGGATCTCTGTCCATGACATTTTCTTGTCTAGGTACTTAAGTGATTTGCCATTTTCTTCTCTAGTGGACCACCTTTTGTTAGAATTCTCCACAATGACAATCCCATCTTTGGATAACCCCACATAGTATAACTCTTTCATTGAGCTGTGCACTTCACCATGATGTGGCAGTATTTCATAGGCAAACAAGAGGTTAAGTGATTTGCCTAAGATCACACATCTATGAGATATCTCAGGCTGCATTTGAACTCGAGTCTTCCTGACTCCCAAGTCCAGTGCTCTATTCAAGGTGCATCTGGCTTTCTATTTGCTGCTACTCCAGCTTCTGATTTTTCTGCTCTCTTGTTCTTCTGTCACTGCTTCTATCTTTGCCATCTGTTTCTTGTAGATGTGGTGATTTGGTTCTCTTGCCACAGCTGTGAACTTCTCTCATATTATGCTGACATTTTAGATAAGAATGTTTTCTGTGAAAATTATAAAATAAAGTTGCAGTTCCTTCTCCTTTCCCCTATTTTTTTCCAAAAGAAGAAAATTAATTTTTGTTGTCATTTGTAAATGAGGTGAAGACAAGATTTCACATATACCTTTATTTGCAACCCCATGTTAGGATTTTTTAGCAGTTTAGATGAAGAATTCTAATGCTTACTCATTTTTATTTTAAAATTTTATTTCATTAGTATTCTCTGTTACATCACATTCACTAGCAACTATATTCATTCTTCCCGTACCCAGCAAGTCATTCTTTGTAGCAAATTGAAAGAAAAGAATAAAAAGAAAAAGTGGTTTATAAAAACCATTCATCATATTAAACTTTGTTTGACATTACAGATATGATATTCTACAATGATCCAGTGAAGGGAAAAAATGCATTTTTCAATTTTTTTTTCAGGGCTGATTGTGTTCAATTTCATTTTATTTATTTTAACATTTAATGATATCAGTCAGTCAACAAGTATTAAACACCATATTATTAGGCACTGTTAGAGATACAAGTACAAAGATAAGTCTAATGGGAGGAACAACAATTATAAAGAAAATATATACAGTATCAGTATTACTTAAATATAAAGTAGTCAGAAAGGAAGGCTATAACTAAAGAGATCAAGAAAGACTATACAAAAGAAGATAGTGCATGAACTGCATCTTAATGGAGAAAAGAACTACATGAAGTAGGAATAAGGAGGGAATGTGTTTCAGGTCAAGAGGATACCCTGTGCAAAGACACAGAGATGGGAGATGGAGAGTCATGAGTGAGGAGCAGAGAGAGAGAGAGAGTTTGTCCTCTTTGTCGACTGTTAGAGAGGGAATAGTATCAGTGAGACTAGAAAGAAAGGTTCAAGCTAGATTGTATAAGATCTTAAAAGCTAAATGTGTTTCTTTTATTTTAGAGGCAATAGGAAATCTTCAGTAGAAGTTGGTAAGATTAGAAAAGTGACACTATTCTATTTATGTTTAAGGAAAAATTCTTTCAGTAGTACTATGTAATATGGAATGGAGTGGTGAAAGATTTGAGATGGAGAAATCAATTAGGAAGCCATTAAAAAAAATTAAGTAAGATAAGGACCTGTACTAAAGTGGTAGTTGTGTAATTGGAAAAGAAGGCTTTGGATATGAGATATTCTATGGAAATAGAAATGGAAAGAATTGGATATTGGGTTGAGAGAGCATGGATACTTAAAAATAATGCTGTAGTTCTTAACCTTTGAGATTGGAAGCAGTCATGATTCTGATAGGACTAGGAAAGTTTGGAGAAGGTCAGGAATTGGGGGAACATAATAAGTTCAGTTTCAGACAGACTCAATTTAAGATATTGTTGGAATATCTGGTTTGAAATATCCAATAGGCACATGATGATGTAGGACTGAAGCTTGGAGCAGAGACTGAGTTTGGATATGTATGTAGATATGAGAGTGATCTGCAAAGAGATGATAGTTAAGTCCATGGGAGTTCCTAAACTTATCAAGAGAGAAAGTATAGAGATGGAAGAGAAGCAGAAAGAGGACAGAACCTTGATGATGTCCACCATTAGAGAGTATAATAGGGATGATGAGTTAGCATATAAGCTGAAAAGATGGGGGTCAGACAGGTTGGAGGAGAACCAAAGAGCATAGTGTCACAAAAATCCAGAGGAGAGAGTTTTTAAGAGAGAAGGATGGTTTTGAGTGTCAGATATAGTAGTTGTTATTACTTTGTCCTTTATTCTTGAAGAGGACCATAACATTAGGCAAGTGATGCCATGATATGCAGATGAATTGGATTTGAATGAGGGAGGGTCCTGTAAGGTCACCTGCCTCACTTTCTCCTCCAGAGCAACTGGGTCCCATGGCAAGATATAGATCAGGAGGACTAGAGATCGCCCTTGATGGTCAAATATAGTAGGTAAGTTTGGAATGATAAGAACTAAGAAAAGACATTCAGATATGGCAAATAATAGACCATTGCTATGGCAGAGGAAAGGTGTTTTCAATGATGATGATGAGTTCAAAAACCCTGACTGCAAAAGATTGAAGAAAGAATTTAAGGAGAAGGTGCATTTAAGTAACTTTTTCAAGGACTTTGAAGATAAAAGACTATAAATATAGGATGATAATTTGAGGTATTTTAAGTAAAGGTATTTTAAGAATGGTGGAAACACAAGCTTCCCTTAGTACTTTTAAGAGCTCTAATAACCAAATGTTACATATTCAGAGGATTTTCAAGTGATAACTAGAATTTTCATTTGTCTTTGAAAAAGCAATGTTGTGGGGATTTTAAAGGATCTTTAGGTCAGTCATTACTTCTGATGATAGAGGAGTATGTTATTTTCTTGTGAATCTTTTGCTAATTTTATCTTTTAAAAACTCTTTGAATATTGATTTAGTTTTTTTTTTTTTTTTTTAGGTTTTTGCTTTTTGCTGAGGCAATTGTGGTTAAGTGACTTGTCTAGGGTCACACAGCTAGGGAATGTTAAGTGTCTGAGATCAAATTTGAACTCAGGTCATCCTGACTTCAGGGCTGGTGAATTTTTATTCTTATAATAGAGAAAGCTACTAATAAAAGTTTTTTTGATGGTTAAGAATACAAATAGCAAATAATACTTTGTTTTTGTTTACTTAGTATCTAGCATAAAGTCTGGCATACATAATAAAGTCTTATTAGATTCTTGTTGATTGATGGATTGATACTACTTTGTAGTGTTGTTTTGAAGGTTTTTCTTAAATTTTTTGATTAAATGTCATTAAAAGATTTGCTTTAATAAAAATATAATTTTTCTCCAAATAGTGACTTCAGAGATTTGAAAAGGAAGAAAAAAATTCTATAGTATATTCATTCCTTATGTTAATTTTTGGTTTAAATTCTGGTCATATAAAGATTCTTGTTTTTAGAATTTCTATACACACAAAGCATTCTAGTTTTTCTAGTTTTTAATGTTCCTTTTTATGTACTCAGTTATGACTAGACATTTTTCTTTATTACATTGTAAAAGTTAACTTTTGAAAATCATTTTTAAAAGTTAATGATAGTGTTATAAACCACACATTTTTCTACCAAATAAAGCCAAATAATTATATATAAGCTTGACATGTCTAGCAATAGTATCATAAATTTTGTGAAGTTCAAAGACTATACAAGAAAGTTTGAATATAACCAAAATTGTCATTTATTTGTCATCCTTTATGAATGAGGAACAGGAAAAATTTTGGCACCAAGTCTTGAAGAAGAGACACATACTTGAGAAAAATGGTAATAGAATGTGTACTGGATACTTACATTACTTAGTAGTTATGGTACCAGAACATGATAAATCACAATATAATAGTGTAGATCTTAAGTCACTACAGACCAATAACTATTTATATTGAAAAAACAGTTTTCCGAACACACTAATTGCTTACAACTTTAATCTTAAAACCAGAATTATCTCTTCATGACTAATGTATTGCTATCAGCTTTTGGGTAATAGTGACTTATCAAAATCTCTATATTCCTATATTTTGAAAGTGGTTCATAGTACCATTTTAGTTTAATTTGTTACACTTTATTCCCTGAGAAGTCTGGTCTAGTAAACGACAAAGTAATTATTAAATTATCTTTTTGATTGTTGAAATCTGTTATTAGATAGGAAAATAACCAGTGGCTCTCTTGATTTCTGACACATAGTATTTATTGTGTGTTATAATCTTAATGTTAACATGGATTTACAGCTAATGCTAAAGCCCCAATCACTAAAAGAATTATCCAAATAAAATGTTTGCTTTTAATAATCTATATTTAATGATTTAACAATCTAGCCTATTCAGTAATACTTCAGAACTTTGGGCAACATCTTAAAGGATCCTTTTGCTGTCGGATGAATTTTCTCTATATGATTCCATTCAATAAACATGTATTAGGCACCTACTATGGATATAGTTATTATGTTAGATGTTAGAGATATAAAGACCGCTAATCCCAAATAGTACCTGCCCTGGAGGAACTTGCATTCTACAACATGTTCACACAGATAATTTGAGGAATGAGAAAACTCTAAGGAAAAAAATAAATTGGAATCAAATTGTAAAGTGTTTTAAATGCCAGGCTAAAAAAATTCTATTTTATCCTATAGGCAATAGGGAACCCCTGAAGTTTTTCAAATAGGTGAATGATGTGATTATACTGCTTTATAAAGGTAGCTTTGTAGAGCATCAGTTGTATACTATGTTTCAGAGCAAGGAAGTTAATTAAAGAGACATTGTAGTAGCTTATGAGAGCCCTAAGAGAGGGCCATTTGAGTTGAAGAGGAAAATGTAACTTATTGTGGAGGTCTTCTTGGTAACTGATTGAATGTAGGTGATGGGGGTGGGGAATTAAGGATAAGGCAATCCTGTGTAGATACTAGAACAGTGGTGGTGCCCCCAAGAGATACAAGCAAATTTTCAGGAAGAAGGAGGTTTTTTGTTTGTTTGTTTTTTGGGGAAGGTAAAAAAGAATGCATTTTAATTGAATATGTTGAGTTTGAAGTATCATATGAAAAGAATTGTTGAAAGTTGGTAATATAAGATTTGTATTGTAGGAGGAGTAGAAGAGAGATTAGGTCAAATGTTTTGTGTAGATTTCAGCATCATCTACATAGAGATACAGGAAAAAAAGGGGGGGGTCAGTAGAGAGCCTTCAGTGGCCATCTAGGGTTTAGGCACAAAAGATGGATAATTATCAAAGAAAACTTAAAAGTTAGAGAGGAGATTGACAGTGTCAAAAGCTGTGGAGAGGTCAAGGTTATAAGGAATGAGAAAAGACTGAAGATTGAGTAGTTATAGAAAGAACAGTTAAGATATTAGAATTTTTACTTTGCAGTGATATAGCTAGTAGACTAAGGAAAATCTAAACGTCTTTAGAAGAGGTTTATCACTAAAAGTGATGAAGTGCCTCAATAGTCATCAAGATTCTTTCATGTTAATGACATAAAACTCCAGCATATTATTTTATTTATCCCTTGAACATATTTAAATTCAGTTAGGGAAAATTATATTCTTCACAGTTGGTTTCCAGATCAAGAGAATCACTTATAGAGTATCTTATGAACTTCCTGAAACATAGACCCTCTACAACATAGCACTGCAACAAAATTATTTCTTCAATGATATAACAAAAATTTAAATTTTTAATAGAACCTACAAAGATAAGGGGAAGAGTTTTTACTTAAGCATAAAAGATTCAAATTAGTTGTGTTGAATATACCATCAGGCAGAAAAAGAAGAGTAGTTAGCAGGAATCACACTTCTGACATGTATGTGAGGTAAATATTGATTCTTATTTTATGAGTGATTAACTTGTTTAAATATTGAAAATGTCATGCATGTTTATATTTTGGGAAAAGCTCATCACTACAATTTAGAAAAATAATCAGTTTTAGAATGCTTAGTAATTTTACAAAACTTGCTTATTAAATCAAGAACATTTTAACTTTTTTAGGGTTTTTTGATTTAAGGTGACTGTATATGATTAAACTCTCCTAAAATATTTTTCAAGTGACCAGTCTACTAAATTGTTGGGAGTTTTAACCAGCAGGTTAATATTTTTTAAAAGTAAAATTTGAAGTCCTCTACCTTTTCTGTGCTATGTTCTATATGATGTTCTTATTTCACAGTCTAAAAGCATGAACAACATTTTATTTAGAAAAAAGTATGGGGCTTTTTTTTTTTGATTAGTAAAATTAATGCGTGGAGAATTTTATCTGTCATGAAAGTTACTTGTTAATTAAGCTTTATTATCTATTAGCATCTCATTTTATCTTTAAAAAGTTTTTTTTTAAATCTTCATTTTATTTTTTCTTTTTTTTCTCCACAGAATTTTTTCTTTTCAAATAGAATTTTTTTTTCTCCTTTTCTCTGTTTACTTCCTTCTCAACTTATACCCCATCAAAGTTTAATATTTAATTTAGGCCTCAAAACTGACTTTCCTTGTTTCATTCTCTTTAAATTTCCAAGGAAAAAAATGATTCAGTGTTTACAATATGCAAACAAATAAAATAGTAACAGAAACTGAATTAAAACCTATTTATTATTTGCTACTAGTAAAGTAAATAATGTAGTTGTAAAAATGATTTGTTGTAAATGTCTGAAGGACAATATAACATTTAATTAAAGAGACACTTTGTGATTTAGCAGTGGGTGAAAAAACATATTAAGATTTCAAAAGCATTTCCCAGTTGCAATATTGGGAAAGCTTGGTACAGCAGCACATGGAGTACATATGGTCGTCTTGAGAATTTTTGAAGCACAAATGGATTCAGATGTTTAGCCCTTTTGTCTTTTCTGGGCTTGGCTCACCCCACGAGCTCAATGTGGCACAGTCAAAACACAATTTGTGAAAACAGAGCAGCTAGAGTTATTCATAAAGCACTCTCTTGGGGACTGATAAAGTCAATCTCTGTTTATGTAATGAAATCAGGGAGCAAGGGGTCTGCTGTAGTATTTTGCTGATGGGATACCATTGGTGTTGTCTTTCAGTGAATAGACTGTATTTAATAAGCCCTTAGTCTGACTAACACTTTCTCCTGAAGTGCAGCTCTGCTTTAATGGAATGCTCTGGATAATTTTGGAATATTTTGTTTATGTAGCATTAGGGGCTTCTCTTTAAGCAGCTGGTTGCCCGAACTGAGTTTTAATAAAAGATCAATAGATTTATTGTGGAAAATAGATTGCAGATGTATGCATTTCTTTTTTAAAGTGCTACTGGTATTTTAACTCCAAGCCTTTCCTACCTCACCCAACTTTTCTTTCTTACTCTTAAATTTTAATTTAGTGGGACTATAATCCCACTATATAATACTTAAATTATATAGATTTGTACTTATTTTAGATATGAATAAAAATATTTTCAAAGTAAACAATCTTTGGAATTTTATCTCATAAAACCATTTCCATTGTTTTGGGACAAGAGTTCAGGGAAATGTTCAGTTTTGTTTTGGAAACTGTAGAATGAAACCTCTTCAGAATGGCAGGGTGTGAATCGGTAAGTTTAAATTTTATTATGATCTTCCAAGCCTATCTCTAAATCTTGCCAATTAAAACCCAAGAATTTTAATAGCAAATGAAAAAGTGAAACAAATGAAAGCATTTTATTATTTTAAAAAAAATTTAAATAGAAGCACTCATTCATTTACATGTCATTTACACTATTGAAAGGGAATTCTTATATGTTAGTTATTGCAAACATTGGGTTCACATGTCTTTTTAAGTGACAGACTGTATTTTTTAAATCTCCATTTTAGTCTTATGATTTAAGCTCCTGCATTTTAAGATTTTTGGTCTGTGTAACATTATGAAAAATAAACTTTTTTCAGTATATATGTATAAGCATCCATATATATTCATTGACTTGTTATTTTCCATAAGAAATTTTCAGATAAAAAAAAATAAAGACCTACTTTGCTGTTTTATTTGTTATAAAGATTTTTTTTTCTTCTGGCATCTAAGAAGATATGAAAAGAATTAGTGGAAAGTAATGAAATCAGAGAATTGTAATTTCCCCATGATAGTAGGTAGGTAGTAAGGTGTAGTTGGATAGAAGTTAGCTATTAGCACATAGGAAAAAAGTCCATCAATCATATAAATGAATTTTTTTTCTTCTATAGATCTCAAATATGCTTGGGATAGATCATTATCTAGTGGAAAGAAAATACCTCCTAAGAATATATGTAAAGTACTTCGTAAAACTTAAGTCACTATATAAATGTAAAGCTATTGCTAAAAAGATTAGAAATTCTTTTTCAAAGTTAGAGAAGGTGAAGTTCTGCTTAGTATAAAGTTCATTTTGCATGTAAAATTATAAAAGGAATACTTTAAAGCTACTATGAAAATATGATATAACTATGGGTTTGAATTCAGCAGAATTATAGGATATTTTTTATATTTTATTTTAAACTTCTCTTGTTTTGTTTGTGGATTTAAGGATTTATGTGGTGGGAGAAATATTATGTGTATTTACTACTACCATGTGATTTTATTTTCTTTATCATAGTGATGGAAATGACATTTAAGAGGAGGCAGTGGAGAAAGGATGGCATTAAAATGAGTGGACCATAAGTTTGGAAAAAATAACGTGGCTTTTTAAAATGAATTTTAAGAGCCATTGTGAGATTTTTAAAAGTGATAAATGTAGAAAAGTAAGGAAAATAGCAAAATTCTGTTTAGTACAGTGACTGTCAAACACAAAGGACTAATAGTGAAATAGGCATCCCTCTTCTTGGCAAATATTGTACAATAGCTGCAAAATGAGATCTATGTTATCAGACAACAGATTGGTTTTTTTTAATTGTTTTATTTTATTTTATTTGCAAAACATATGTATGTGTCATTATTCAACATTAACCCTTACATAGCTTTCTGTTACAAATTTTTCCTCCCTACTCCCCACCCCTCCCTTAGATGGCAGGATATCCACTACACAGACAACAGATTGTTGGTTTGCTTTACTTAGTTCTTTACTCTAAGAGAGGGTTATCTTGGGGAGGGGATTAGGTCTTGGAGAATTGAAAGTAAAATGAGAGAGAAAAAAGGATAAAAATATTTTTTAAAAAGAGAGGATTATAGATGGCTTTGTTATTTGAATGTATAAAAGCATTGGGTTGGGAATTAAGACATGAATTCTAGTTGTGCTACTGACTTGACATTTACTATTTTCACAGCTATGTTAATTATTTCTGTTTGCCCCCACTTTATTTTTCTCTGTTTAATGCAATCAACTGCTTCTTCCTTAGCTTCTCTCCTAAACTGTTATAAGGACTTTGAACACACAAAAAAAGGGATTTCAAATTTGATTCTGGAGATGACAAAGTGCCATTGGAATTTGGTGAAAAATCACTTTGATAGCCAAGTAGATTATGGACTGGAACGGGGAGAGACTTGTGGCAAGTGAACAGAGCAGCAGGGCTATGGTGATGGTCCTAAATCAGGTGCCAGTAGTGTCAGAAAGGAGGAGGCTTTGTGAGAGATGTAGAGAACAGGCCTTTGCAACAGAATGGATATGTGGAGGGAGTCAAGAATGGCCTTTATGTTGTGAGTTTGGGAGACTAGAATGACAGTCCTTCAGCAGTAACTGTGAGGTTAGGAACAGCTGAGGATTGGAGAGCCAAGACAGCTAGCTCACTATTGCATATGCAAAGTGTAAGATGCCTCCCAGACATAGAGTTTGAGCTGCTCTGCAGGCTGGTGGAGATCTTGAGCTGAGTTTTGCATAGGGCTGGGTAAGTAGATTTGAGAATCATCAACATAAACAAGATAATTGAATCCATGGGAACTAAGGCCACTGAATAAAACAGAGCAATGGTAGAAGACAAGAAGAAAGTTTTTCAGGATTCTTCATCCAGATCAAACCCACTAAACCTAAATTTATTGGAGCATGGGAAGGATCCAGCAAAGAAGTGTGAGAAAGAGTCCAAGAGGTAGGAGAGTCAGTGGAGAGCAGTGTCAGGCAAACCGAGGGAGAGATTGTCCAAGGTGGTGTTCAGATAAGGGAAGCAGGAACATGTTTTGTAGGTGGTGGGGAAGTGGCCAGGGGATGGCCAGAGACTGAAAATAAGTGAGAGTTGGGATGGGGGGGGAGAGGGGGAGAGGTGAAGTGGGGGTGGAGTGGGACAGTTAGTGCTTTTAGAGGAGTCTGAGACAGGGTAAAGAAGGACATGGGGCAGAAGACATTTAGATGATGGGATATGTGGAAAGAGGAGGAAAAGGAATCCTGGGTAGCTGGCCTTTTCTCCTTGTAACATAGGAGATAATATTCTCAGTATAGAGAGTAAGAAGAAGGGGAGCTATGGGAGGTTTGAAGAGGGAAAAAATGTTTGGGGGATCTCCTGTCATGAATGAGATAATGAGTTATTTAGGGAGACGTGAAAAAATTACCTTGCAGCAATAAGGTTATGTAAAATAAATCTGTAGTGGACTCAGAATGGTTTTGTAATTTTCCTCCAGCTTTAATCAAAAGCCTGGGCATTGAAGCAAAGTTCGCAGACAGTAGAAATGGCTCAAGACTTGTCTTGACAGGACAAGATCTTTAATAGTATTAGGGAGTCCGGGACGCTAGAGAAAAGGCCCATTAGAGTTGTAGTGGTTCACCAAGATGGATGGGGGAAGGTAGGGAGTATGGCTAGAGCAGGGTGTGGGGGAGATAGCTGGTTAAGGGATTGAGGGTAAAGACATGGGTGAAGAGAAAGTTTGGAGTTTTAAGGCAGAGGAAGAAGTGAAATAGCAATAAATTGTGATTGGATCATGGACTTTGTGATTTCATGAACTTTGGAAGGGGTATTATTTGTGGGACAAGATCAGGGACATGACCATCTTTATGTGTGACTCAAGGAGGGTGGATGAGTAGGCCATGTGAAATGAGAAAGTGGAAGAAGTTCAAGGTTAGGGTATTTGAGAGAATATTCGTGTGTGTTTTAAAGCTCTCTTGTAGGAAAGACTTTGAGTCGGGCTGAATTCATGAGAAGTAAATTATTATGGAGGCTGTGAGAGTCACTAAATAATCTCGATCAGGTGATAAATAGGGATTGAATGAATCTTGAAGCAGTAGAGGTGACTGAGTGATGGTGCTAGAAGAGCTTCTTAAACATAACAAAGCTACTTTTCTGTCATATTTAATTTCTTCTTTAATCCCTAATTATATAGGGCCCTGATACTTGTGTCATTTTTGTCACTCTTTGAAATGCTAAATACTTAATCGTTGTTTTGACCTTTTTCCATTTGCTCACTTAAAGATTCTCTGGACTCTTATGAAACTTATTTCACAGTTTCTCTTTTGCTCTGATTTTTCATCAAGTATGCATGGAAATTTCAAATCTGGTCTCAGATACTTAATACTTCTAGCTGTGTAATCCTGGGCAAGTCACAACCCCAATTTCCTCAGCAAAAAAAAAAAAAGAAGAAGAATGCATAGAAGTTCTCTCTTTCATAAAAGGTCATCCCTACTTTTCTTCCAGTATAATAATCTTCTGTTTTACTTGATAAATTATTTTTGTCTTTGATGATATTGTATTCTAAACTCTCTGCTCCCTTTGTAGTTGTAGTTGTTAAATCTTGTGTGATCCTGATTTGCTACATAGTACTTGAATTCTCCTACTCTGTGTGATTATAGCATTTTTTCTTTGAACTAGAAGGTCTGTTTTATTTCTATTGTGCCTAGAAATTATTTCACCTTTTTTTTTTTAAAGGAAATGATAAGTGAATTTATTCTATTTTCATTTTTCCTTCTGGTTTGGACAGTTTTATTTCATGACTTCTTAAAATATGTTATTCAGGCTTTTTGTGTTAATGTCTTTCAGGTAATCTGGTGACTCTTAAATTTCACTCTCTTTGATCTGTTTTCCAGATCACTTGTTTTTGATGTAAGATATCTTATATTTTCTTCTATTCCTATTCTCTTTTTCAAATTTTTGGCTTGGTTTTAATATTTCTTTTTCTCTTGTAGAGTCATTTGTGCCTTTTTAATTTTCTAGGAATCTTATATAAAAATTTTTATATCCCTTATTTTATTTTCAAGTCTTTTCTCCAGAATTCTCATTCTTTCTTCTAGTGCTCTCATTTATTTTTAATGTTTTTAAATTTTGTTTCATTTCTTCTAGAATTTCCAATTGATTTTGTGATCAAGCTGTGTTTTTACTTGAACCTTTGCTTGTAGATCTTTTAGAATTCTCTTCATCAAGGTTTGTTTATTGAGTCTCTCTGGGCATCATAATAATCCTCTGTTGTGGAAGTGGCATTTTTTCTTTTGTCTACTCATTTTTTTCAGCCTTGCTTCCCAAATTGGTACTTTGTGTTAGAGCAAGGTGCTACCTAACTTCTAGAGGGAATATCAGAGCCTTTTACCTTCCTTACATTACAGCAGGGGCCTTGATCAGAAAGCTACAAACTCATTTGGCCTATTGCTTTGCCTGTCAGATCCAAAGTACCCCCCCTACCTTTTCCATCTGCCATGATGCTGAATCCTCCTTTATGTGTCATTTCTTCTACTTACAATGTGGTCTTGAAAGCTAGGGCTGTCTTTTTCTTTTTGCATCCCCCTAGGTTTAGCACATGGCTTGTTATGTAGTAAGAAATTAATTCTTTTCCATTCCATGTATCTATTCTCAGCCTCTTATTCTTTCTTGTCCATGTCCTCTCATAAATCTTTTGTAAAGGGTCAGTTTAGAGGGTTTTGTAGGTTTTGTGACATTTGCTGGTAGCGTATAGCACAGTTTCTAATTGTCTCAGTCTGCCTGTTCATTTCATTTTCTGATCATATATTTCCTGGATGATATCTTTTATGGTATCTCTTTTACTTCTATCTTTATTGCTTAACCAATATTAATCTGGAATTTAATATTTCATCTTCCCCTCCTTTCTTTTATTTAATGTATTCCAGATAGAACTTACGCATAAAATTTTATATTGATATTGACAAATATATTCTTAATAGAGAAAGAGAAATTAGATTCTCTATTTTTATTAATAACATTAAGTCTATATTTCTGAAAATTCTCAGTAACCACTGCTACCAACAGAAATATAATCAAAATTATTACGTAACATTTTTGAAGATTTGAATTCTATATTGTTTTGACAATTTTTATTTGAGGCTAGTGGGTTTTAAGTCTAAATTTTCTAGTGTGAGTATCAATTCTATAAGGTTGAATTGTGAATTTACTCTGATGCTGTAGAAGAAGGGAAAGCTAAAGGTGTTCAAATGGTAGGTACCATAAAATATATAGTGTAAATTTTAGAAAGAATTTTAGTCAAACTTCTATTCTTAAGATGGTGGAATAATTACTAACAGGGTCATTTATATGTAAAGCAGATTCTTAGTTGATTTTATTTAGACTGGTGATTAAAAACATTCCTTTCATAGGAATCTTGTAGCCAGGAAATATATCTGTCCTTTTGTTCTTCTTTCTCATTAGGGTCAGTATAGGCCTTCTGACTTGCTGTGTCCAGAGACATATGTCTGGGTACCCATTGAACAGTGCCTGCCTGCACTTGAGAACTCTAAATACTGTCGCTTCAACCAAGATACAAAAGCAGGTACGTTTTTAACTTCACTTTGTCAGATTTATTTTTATAATATGTTGGTGTGATAACATTCATTCTAAAAAGAATTCATATAGTTTTTTATGTATTTTATATATATGTATGTGTGTAGGAGCAAGGCTAATGGTGGGGAGGGAGATGGAGAATGCAGTTATAGAAATAAATAAAATCTGAAGTTCTCCCTTTTTTGGGCTGCTAATCCTTATTAGTACTTTCCTTTATATTGTAAGTGCTTTGAGGAGAAGGATCACAGCTTCCTTTTTCGTTACCTTTGTTGTATGTCTCAAAGTAGAAGTAATAGAATTATAAAACGTAGTAATCGAAACATAAAACATAAAAAAAGTTTTAAAGATCACCTAAAGTAGCCTTTCTTCCTTTAACAAGGCTTGGAGAGACTTTAATGATCCTTCAAAGAAGTCTAAGAAGTTAGGAGAGGAATGGGTCTAAGAACTAAATTAATAGTCTTGGATAAGGTACCAAGAAGTCATTAAAGTGCAAAACCTTGTTCCAGATACTTTCTTTATCAATAACTGAAGTCTGTAAGAGGGAGGCAGATATACTATTTTGCAAAGAATTGGCTACCTGAATAATCAAGGTAGTATATGTTAAACTTGTTCCTCCTTAGTTCTTTACATAATATGATCTGCAAGTGTTTTTTATAATTCATAGTTAAGTAATGCCTTTATCTGTTAATATAATTTGTTTTCATGTCTGGTGGTTTAAGATGTTAAATTTTGAAATTATTTTCAGAATTACACATATGTTATGTAATAGATCCAAAAAACAAAAGGTGTCAATCTTCATCTTGGGCAATTTGTTTATATAATTAATTTCTAAAATTATAAAGTATGTCATCTAGTTAGGCTCTTTAGAATTTAAAACTAACTAAAGTGACATTAGAAATGAATTCATTCAACTTCCAAATTTTTGTACAGATGAGGAAACAGAACCAGAGAAGTAGTTACTTATTAAATAACTAAAAACCTATTTGAGATTTGAAAATAAAATGAGACATTGCTTAAATGTGTTCATAATAGGCTTTTTAATTTTTAATAAAACAAAATTGGAAAAAGTTATCAAAGATTTTTACCTCTTTTTTATAGTCTCATCTGCTCATTTATAGTAGCAACCAGTCATTTGTTAAATCCTGTGTCAAAAAAGACAAAAACAAAACTGAAGTGTATAAAGTAAAGAAAGGTAGTATTTCCTAAAATTGGCTCAGGTCCCATAGGTGCCTATTCTTTTTAGTATTTTAAAAAACATTCAGTATATTTTATTTTTCCAATTACATGTAAAAAAATAGTTTTCAACATTGATTTTTGTAAGATTTTGAATTCCAGATTTTTTCTCCTTCCCTTTCCCCTTCCCCAGAAGAGCAATTAATGTAAGTTATACATGTACAGTCATTTAAAATCTATTTCCATATTACTCATGTTGTGAAAGAAAAATCAAAACAAAAGGGGATAACCATGAGAAAGAAAAAACAAGCAACAACAACAAAAGGTGAGAATAGTATACTTCAATCCATTTTCAGTCTCCCTAGTTCTCTCTCTGGATGCAGATGGAATTTTCAATCCCAAGTCTTCTGGAATTGTCTTTGATCACTGCATTGCTGAGAAAAGCTAAGTCTGTCATAATCATCATGTGATCTTATTGTTACTGTGTGTAATGTTTTTCTGGTTCTGTTCATTTTACTACCATCAGTTCATGTGAGTCTTTCCAGGCTTTTCTGAAGTCAGCCTTACAGAGAATAATCATATTCCATTTCATTCATATAACACAACTTACTCAGCCCAGTTATGGGCATCCATTCAGTTTCCAATTCTATACCTATTCTTTTTCTAGAGTAAAATAATCCATAAAATTTATTAATTGTAATTTTGTAGGCATTTGGTTTGGCAAAATAGCGTAGCACTCCAACATTAGGTAGTAAGCATTAATTATTGCACATCTATATCTACTAAAAACATTATTAAATTTTTGGAAGCTGTAAAAATTAATAATGCTTGTTGGTGGAGCTGTGAACGGATACAGCCATTCTGGAGAACAATTTGGAGCTATGCTCAAAAAGTTATCAAACTGTGCATACCCTTTGACCCAGCAGCATTTCTATTGGGCTTATATCCCAAAGAAATCATAAAGAAAGGAAAAGGCCCCACATGTGCAAGAATGTTTGTGGCAGCCCTTTTTGTAGTGGCTAGAAACTGGAAATTGAATAGATGCCCTTCAATTGGAGAATGGCTGAATAAATTATGGTATATGAATATTATGGAATATTATTGTTCTGTAAGAAATGACCAGCAAGATGATTTCAGAGAGGCCTGGAGAGACTTGCATGAACTGATGCTGAGTGAAATGAGCAGAACCAGGAGATCATTATACACGGCAACAACAGTACTATATGACGATTAATTCTGATGGACATGGCTCTCTTCAACAATGATATGTTTCAAACCACCTCTAATTGTTCACTGAAGAAAGCCATATACACCCAGAGAGAGGGATGTGAAATGTGGACCACAACATAACATTCTCATACTCCTTGATTGATGTTTGCTTACATTGTGTTTCCTTTATCTGATATATCGTTTGTGTAGATAAGATTTTTCTTGCACAACAATGATAAGTTTGGAAGTATGTATACATATATTCGATTTGCCAATATTTTAACATAATTAACATGTAGTGGATATCCTGCCATCTAGGGGAGGGGTGGGGAAGTTGGGGGGAAAAATTTGTAACGGAAAGCTATGTAAGGGTTATTGTTGAAGAATTACCCACACATATGTTATGCAAATAAAATAAAATTTAAAAAAAAATTAATAATGCTCATAGATTACATTTACATTGCACCAGAGGTATGCTGGAACCATCTTTAACTAGCTTAGAAAAGCAGTTTTAAAATTTTGAGCATGAGTATATGCATTTTGGAAATTGGCAAGTTCTGATCTTGATTCATTGGTTTGTTGATTGTCTAGACCAGGGACTGGGACACTATGATTTGTAGACCAAAGGAGGTCCTAAAGTATTAAGAAAAAAGTTTTTATATTTTAAAACACAGCAAACATTACAAATACAGACTGCAACAGCCCATAGTTTTCTGGACTTAAGAAAGTGATAAATAAAATATTGATAATGAAGAATGAACTTAAAAGTGTGTCTTGTATACATTTTTCCCCTCTTGGGAAGCCCTTTTAATTACCTTTTAATTCCAGATAAGGATGATTTCCAGTCTTACTTATACAGTGATCTTATTTAAAATATGTCCTAACCAGATTCGAAGCCTAGGGAAAAAACAAAACAATAAAATAGTAGAAGTGAAAAGAAATGATTTGTCTCACTCTCAGATTATCTCAGGGTTATACCAAAGCCAATATTCTCTGAGTATATAGCTTGATGGATAATGTTTCTTTTAATTATACCTTATATCCTTTTAAAGATCTCTTTATCTTTATAAAGTGAAGTCTCTTCTGGATTAAAATTCAGAACATTTTAAAATTTGCTTCAAAATCCCCTGTTTCTGGGAAAAGTTTAGCTCTTTAAATTGCCTTTCATTCTAAACTTTTCAGTTTAGTCATATATTTAATTCAGTTCTTCTTTCCTATTGACATTGAATCTGAAAGTATAGGAGACCACAACTTCACATTTTTAAAAATTCAGCCCATTAATTAACTGAATGTCACATAGTGAAGGAGACTTTGATAAGCATTCATTGACATTGATAATTAATTTAGAATGCAAATGTGTCATTGAAATGATTCTTAGGTCACTTTGTCACTTAAATGATATTCAATGCTTGAAGACATTCCTGATTCCCTAGCTGTTAATTCCCTCCTTCCAAAAAATATCTTTGAATTTATTTTGCTTATATGTATATGTATACATTCAGCTTCCCCTAATAGAATATAAGCACTTTATTTTTTTTTATTAAAAGCTTTTTATTTACAAAACATATGAGTGACTTTTCTACATTGACCTTTGCAAAACTTTTTTTTTTTTGTTCCAAGCTTTTCCCCTCCTTCCCCTCACCCCCCACCCTTACATGACAGGTAATCTAATACATGCTAAATATGTTAAATTATATGACAAATCCAATATATGTATACATATCTATACAGTTATCTTACTGTACAAGAAACATCAGATCTAGAAAGAGAGAAAAAAAAAAAAAAACAACAACCACCTAAGAAGGAAAACAAAATGCATGGAAATATTCACAGAAAGCATTAAAATGCTGTGTTGTGGTTCACATTCAGTTTCCTCAGGCCTCTCTCTGGATGTATATGACTATCTTCATTGCTGGTTTGAATCACATCATTGTTGAAGAGAACCACGTCCATCAGAATTGATCATCGTATAGTCTTGTTGCTGTGTATAATGTTCTCCTGGTTCTGCTGATTTCACTCAGCATCAGTTCATGCAAGTCTCTCCAGGCCTCTCTGAAATCATCCTGCTGGCCGTTTCTTACCGAACAATAATATTCCATAATTTATTCAGCCATTCTCCAGTTGATGGGCATCAGTTTAGTTTCCAGTTTCTTGCCACTACAAAAAGGGCTGCCACAAACATTTTTGCACATGTGGGTCCCTTTCCCTCCTTTAAAATCTCTTTGGGATATAGGCCCAGTAGAAACACTGCTGGGTCAAATGGTATGCACAGTTTGATAACTTTTTGAGCATAGTTCAAGATTGCTCTCCAGAATGGTTGGATCCATTCACATTTCCACCAACAATGTATCAGTGTCCCAGTTTTCCCACATGCCTCCAACATTTGTCATTATGTTTTCCTGTCATCTTAGCCAATCTGACAGGTGTGTAGTGGTATCTCAGAGTTGTCTTAATTTGCATTTCTCTGATCAATAGTGATTTGGAGCACCTTTTCATGTGACTAGAAATAGTTTCAATTTCTTCATCTGAAAATTGTCTGTTCATATCTTTTGACCATTTATCAATTGGAGAATGGCTTGAATTCTTAAATATTTGAGTCAGTTCTCTATATATTTTAGAAATGAGGCCTTTATCAGAACCTTTGGATGTAAAAATATTTTCCCAGTTTTTTGCTACCCTTCTCATCTTGTCTGCAATTCATTTTGTTTATACAAAAACTTTTTAACTTGATGTAGTCAAACTTATCTATTTTGTGATTAATGAGAACCTCTAGTTCTTCTTTGGTCACAAATTCCTTCCCCCTCCACAGGTCTGAGAGGTAAACCATCCTACATTGTTCTAATTTGTTTATGATATCATTCTTTTTGTCTAGATTATGAATCCATTTTGACCTTATCTTGGTATATGGTGTTAGGTGTGGGTCAATGCCTAATTTCTTCCAGACTAGTTTCCAATTTTCCCAGCAGTTTTTGTCAAATAGTGAGTTTTTATCCCAAAAACTGGGGTCTTTGGGTTTATCAAATACTAGATTACTATTGTCATTGAGTATTTTGTCCTGTGAACCTAACCCATTCCACTGATCCACTACTCTATTTCTTAGCCAGTGCCAAATGGTTTTGATGACCACTGCTTTATAATATAGTTTTAGATCTGGTACAGCTAGGCCACCCTCATTTGCATTTTTTTTCATTAATTCCCTTGAAATTCTTGACCTTTTGTTTTTCCAGATGAATTTTGTTGTTATTTTTTCTAGGTCAGTTAAATACTGGAGTTTGATTGGTATAGCACTAAATAGATAGATTAGGTAGTATTGCCATTTTTATGATATTTGCTCAACCTATCCAAGAGCACTTGATGTTTTTCCAATTGTTTAGATCTGACTTTATTTGTGTGGAGAGTGTTTTGTAGTTTTGCTCATATAGATCCTGACTTTCCCTTGGCAGATAGAATATAAGCACTTTAAATACTGTTTAATTTTTTTTAAAGACCATGAAGATTGTTTAATTAAACAAAATAGTGTTTAATTTTTATTTGTATAGCCTTGGCTCCTGGCATAATGACTAATATATATTAAGTGCTTAATAAATGCTTGTTGATTGATATTGAATATTGATTATCAATAATATACTTAAAATATAATTCTTTAAAGATTCTCATATGAGTTTCTGTAAAACATTTTGTAATTCAGTTTTAAAAACAAAATCAGGCTAAGATGATAAGTAAAGTACTCAAAAGATAATTCTTTTAACAACATGAGGATTCCTAAATATTCTGTGCACTTGAAAATTTTCAGTTCAAGGAGAATGCTTAACAGTTTTATCACTATTAAATATCACAGCTCAGATGTGACTTAAAATCAGAGTGACATCCTGTGGTTTTAGGAAATTAAAATGCAGTTACATGCTGAAGTGTATTGGGCATGCTGTGAGACATGGTCATTTGAGATTTAAATAGTCTATAAGGAAGCTGCTTTTGACTGAGAGGCCATGTTATTTTTTCATGACCCACTGCAATCTGTAATTTTCCATTTCTTTCAGAGAAAATATAAAGCATAAAATGAACAATGTGAACAGCACTGCATGGTGCTGTTGCTACTAATTCTTTCTCTTCTATGTTTTTAATAGTGATCTTGTATTGAAAAGATCCTGGTTTTCCTATTAAACAAAGTTCATTTTCAATATACATCTTACCAGTTAGAAGAAAAATTTCTCTTCCCCAAATATCCCTGTTGCCTCAAATAGTTCTGCTTGTAATCCTTTGGGAAATGTTGCTCTTTGACAAGGTTTTGTTTTTTTTTTTTTTTTTTTTTTTTTGGTAGGTGGCAGAATATTTGGGTCAGGAAATCTTTCCTAAAGTGAAAACTTGTTAGATTTATTGTGCTTTGCAAATAAAAGTAAAGTAACCCATGTTATACCAAGCTACCATATAAAATTTCCAAGGAGAAATAAAATAATATTTAATTATATACAATTCTTACTAATCTTTAAGATCTTCTATCCTCTGCCCTCACCCCTAAAAAAGAGTGTGAATATAACTGAAACTTTATATGGCATTAATTTTCCTGGTTTACAGTTACATGTTAATAATCAAAAACATGATTCTGTTGCATTTTTTTCTTTGTATATACTAAGTTGACTGTGTATTTGCACATTTCAACACTTTTTTTATTAAATATTTTTCTAACTTCTAGAGTTCTTAAATATTCTACTTGTGAAAGTAGCTTATCTTGAATTCCTCTGGCTCCTTTCTGATGGTTTTCTGTTCCACCATGTATGTAATCTGTTCATTGAATATAGCAGATTCTAGAAAGGGAAGAAAGAGTCAGAGGAATACAATTCTACAATTACTACCCAAATCAGGAATGGAACTGAAGGAGAGTCTAATATACATAATGTACAGAAAAGCAAAGTAGGTGTAGATGTATTTAGCAGTTTGATAAGTCTAAAGGAGTCTAGGCTGTAAGCTGCCTTTAGGAGAAAAATAAATTTTATAAGATTTGATCATCTTCTTTAGTATTTTGGTAGACATTTTATTATTCATTTCAAAGACAGTGAAATCCTTATAGTTACATTCTTATAGCAGCAGACTTAAATGGCTTATTATTAAGGCCCCCAAAAAGCTAGTAAAAAAAATGTAATAACTAATCCTTGTTATTTCAATTATTGGCTTGATAATTTAAAAAAATTGGTTTTTTTATTTTTTTCACAATTTTTAATTCACAGATTGCTTGAAAAAATTAATATTTGTTGCAGTTCAACTGAATTGTATTTTGTTTCTTCCATTGTAAGAAATTAATAGAGATATAAATTTTCCTCCAAATTAGTGGATGTTAACGTTTCATCTTTACATGGATGTTCAGGTATTTCATTGATTCATTTTTTAATTTAGTCAGCATTATTAAAGTATTCATAATAGGTAAAATACTATGGTAGGCACTGGAATATATGAAGAAATCATTGAGACAGTCTTCGCAGCTTATACAAAGCACACAAGACTGGAAGGGATTGAGGAATGCCAACAAAAAAAAATGCAGAATAGAGATATATAGACTTAGTATCTAAGGAAGCAAAAGTATTTGTCCCGTTTTCCTACATATTACTTCTTGAATCATTAGGAGAGAAGAATATAAATGTATAATAATTCTGCTGTATACTTTGCTTCATATTTTAAGAAATATTTTCCACTTTGTTCTCTGGATATCTTAAAACTTTTTCTCTTCCAAAAACAGAGCAGCTAATTTCTTGACATGTCTTAATGACAACATTATTATTTTTTTCAATTTTATTTTGTTTGCAAAACATATGTATGGGTAATTCTTCAACATTAACCCTTACATAGATTTCTGTTACAAATTTTCCCCCCAACTCTCCACCCCTCCCCTAGATGGCAGGATATCCACTACATGTTAAGTATGTTAAAATACTTGACCAGTTGAATATATGTATACATATTTCCAAACTTATCATTGTTGTGCAAGAAAAATCGTATCTACACAAAGACATATCAGATAAAGGAAACACAATGTAAGCAAACATCAATCAAGAGTATGAGAATGTTATGTTGTGGTCCACATTTCACATCCCTCTCCCTGAGTGTATATGGCTTTCTTCAGTGAACAGTTAGAAGTGGTTTGAAACATTTCATTGTTGAAGAGAGCCATGTCCATTAGAATTGATCGTGATATAGTATTGTTGTTGCCGTGTATAATGATCTGGTTCTGCTCATTTCACTCAGCATCAATTCATGCAAGTCTCTCCAGGCCTCTCTGAAATCCTCTTGCTGGTCATTTCTTACAGAAAAATAATATTCCATAATATTCATATACCATAATTTATTCAGCCATTCTTCAATTGAAGGGCATCTATTCAGTTTCCAGTTTCTAGCCACTACATAAAGGGCTGCCACAAACATTCTTGCACATGTGGGGCCCTTTCCTTCCTTTATGATTTCTTTGGGATATAAGCCCAATAGAAATGCTGCTGGGTCAAAGGGTATGCACAGTTTGATAACTTTTTGAGCATAGTTCCAAATTGCTCTCCAGAATGGCTGTATCGGTTCACAGCTCCACCAACAATGTATCAGTGAATGACAACATTATTTTTAAGAAAGTAGAGGAATCAACCAGGAAAAAATCTCTTTTGGATTTGATTTTCCCCAACAAGAAAGAGGTGGTTACTCTGGTGGGATCAGAAAGCAAACATTAACTTTCTTTCTTTTTTTTTTATTAAATGCTTTTTATTTACAAGACGTATGAGTGATTTTTCTATATTGACCTTTGCAAAAGCTTTTTTGTTTGTTTTTTTTTGTTTTTGTTTTTTTCTGTTTTTTTGTTCCAAGCTTTTCCCCTCCTTCCCCCCACCCTCCACCCCTAGATGACAGGTAATCTACTACATGCTAAATATGATAAATTATATGACAAATCCAATATATGTATACATATCTATACAGTTATTTTACTGTACAAGAAACATCAGATCTAGAAAGAGAGAAGAAAAAAAAAAACAACCTAAGAAGGAAAACAAAATGCATGGAAATATTCACAGAAAGCGTTAAAATGCTGTGTTGTGATTCACATTCAGTTCCCACAGGCCTCTCTCTGGATGTATATGACTATCTTCATCACTGAACAATAGGAACTGCTTTGAATCACATCGTTGTTGAAGAGAACCATGTCCATCAGAATTGATCATCATATAGTCTTGTTGCTGTGTATTATGTTCTCCTGATTCTGCTGATTTCATTCAGTATCAGATCCTGCAAGTCTCTCCAGGCCTCTCTGAAATCATCCTGCTGGTTGTTTCTTATAGAACAATAATATTCCATAACATTCATATACCATAATTTATTCAGCCATTCTCCAATTGAGGGCATCCTTTCAGTTTCCAGTTTCTTGCCACTACAAAAAGGGCTGCCACAAACATTTTTGCACATGTGGGTCCCTTTCCCTCCTTTAAAATCTCTTTGGGATATAGGCCCAGGAGAAACACTGCTGGGTCAAAGGGTATACACAGTTTGATAACTTTTTGAGCATAGCTCCAAATTGTTCTCCAGAATGGTTGGATCCGTTCACATTTCCACCAACAATGTATCAGTGTCCTAGTTTTCCCACATCCCCTCCAACATTTCATCATTATCATTTCCTGTCATTTTAGCCAATCTGACAGGTATGTAGTGTTATCTCAGAGTTGTCTTAATTTACATTTCTCTGATCAGTAGTAATTTGGAGCACCTTTTCAAAACATTAACTTTCTATTATAATTCAGGCCATGTACTGGGCATAAGGGATACAGAGTCTAAAATGAAACAGTTCCTGCTTTTAGGAAGCTTCCATTCTATCTGGAGAGACAAATGTCAGTTAAATACATAAATATATGTAAATAAGTACATATAAAATAATAGAAAGTAATGAGGAGAACCACTAACAAGGCGTGGGGGTGGGAATTTGGAAGGAAGCCAAAGATTCTAGCAAGTGAAGAGGAGGATGGATTACTTTCCAGCGTTAGGGAACAGCTTTGGAAAAGATGAAGAAATGACAGAAAAAATGTCATGTGTGAAGAGTATGAGAGTGGGAGTTGGAAGAGACCTTAGAATTCAGCAAGTCCAACCTTCTTGTTTTACAGATGAGGAAATTAAAGCACAATTAGTTTATGTTACTTGCCTAGTGATTCACAAGGCAAGGATCTGATCAAGAGGTACTATATAATGTCTAGACTATAGGTGATAATCCTACAATACTCCTTCCTGGTCAGACCACAAGTGAAGTATTAGGTTCAGTTCTGAGCACCACATTTTAGGAGGGTCATAGATAGGATAGCAAACAACAATTTCCAAGGTCACTTGATATGAAAATTACTTAAAAGAGTTGAGATTATTTACTCTGGAGAAGAGATTCAACAGGTTATAAAAGCTACATTTGAGTGCTCATCATATAGAAGGATTTATACTGCTTGGCTTCAAAGGTCAAAAATAATGTGAGAGAATCAAAATTGAGTTTAATTTCAGGAAAAATTTCCTAACAATCAGTCATCTAGAAGGGGAATTTTATGGCCTCAAATAGTGTAGATTCCCACCTAAATAAAGTGGTATGAATCCTTTCCAGGTATGTTATATAGATCAGAGCTTCTTAAACTTTTCCCACTTGTGTGACCCCTTTTTGCTCCAGAAATCTTTACATGATCCCATCTTGAAACTGAGCCAAAATATTTCTGGCAATATTTGTGCATGCTCAGTGCAAAGTGTCCTTTTTATATATTTAGAATCAAGGCTGAAGTGAAGTTGCATGATGCAGTATGGGCCAACGCTGCCAGAAATAACTCAGATTCATTACACATTTGATTTCGAATCAATTTTTAGTCGTTCATTTTAAAATGTTTACCTTTTTTTAACTTTTTTACTTTTTTTTTTACCTTTTACTGTTTTCCAAATTTTTCATGACCTTCACATTCAGTTATATGATGGAGTTTCGACCCAAAGATTAGGCTTTGTTGTAGATAAGAGTTTATTCAAAAAGGGTTTAATAAAATGACTTCTGAGATCCTATTTAACTCGGATTCTGTTATAACTCTATGCTGCTAAACATGGTTGAAGTATTTCTTTCTTTCTTTTTTTTTTTTTTTTTTTTTGCTGAGGCAATTGGGGTTAAGTGACTTGCCCAGAGTCACACAGCTAGGGAATGTTAAGTGTCTGAGACCAGATTTGAACTCAGGTCTTCCTGACTTCAGGGCTGGTGCTCTAACCACTGCGCCACCTAGCTGCCCAGTTGAAGTATTTCTAAGAAAATTCAGTACTAATCATTTGCTGAAAAATATATAGATATAAAATTAAAATAGCCATAAAGTTTTGTTGTTGTTCAGGTATTTTTCAATCATGACTCTCTGTGACTCCATTTGGAATTTTCTTGGCAAAGATATTGGAATTATTTGTCATTTCTTTCTCCAGCTTATTTTACAGATAAGAAAACTGAAGCAAACATGATTAAGTAACTTGTCCAGGATCACACAGCTAGTAAGGGTCTTGAGATTGAACTTAAAAAGATGTCTTGTCATTATGTCCACTACACTACCTAGCTGCCCTATAAACTTTAATCACTGTTGAATGCTAGTTCAAATTGGCCCTCCCTTTTCCCCTGAAAATAATAGATACGGTTTTATTGCTGGTTTTATTTTTTTAGTGCAGTATTTCTCATTTATAATTATTATTTTGTTTTTGTTTTTGCTCACGGCACAGTCTTGTTTGCCTTAAGGAAACGTGTCACTAAGCATTTAAATTAGAAACACTATGAAAGAGTGAGCAGTTTTGTTGATGTACAGCTTCCCTTCAGTAAATAGCAACCAGTTTTGTTGAGCTCTTTCCATGTTTGAAATCTGATAGGTTTTGAAGTTAGTGCATCTTGTAATGAACAAGTTCTGGTTATTTTTTTATTTTTTATTTTTTATTTTTTGCTTTTTTGCTGAGGCAATTGGGGTGAAGTGACTTGCCCAGGGTCACACAGCTGTTACGTGTCTGAGACCAGATTTGAACTCAGGTCCTCCTGACTTCAGGGCTGGTGCTCTATCCACTGCGCCACCTAGCTGCCCCTGGTTATTTTGTAAATACATTTATAATATGTATTCTGGGTAAACAACATTTTAATTAAAATTATATATATTTTATTTGCAGTAATATAACAGTCAAAAATTTGGGATATACATAGTAAAACTCACAGCATATCTTTTGAGAACCTATAGTTTTATATTATGTAATTATTAAGCTTTTACTAAATGCCTACCAGCTCTGAGAAGTTGTATCATGCACAGTGGCTATATCTTGGTAAAATCATCTCATCAGACAGGCTAAGCCATATTGAAGGTTATTGACAGGCCTCAAAACTGCTTTTGAGTTAGGGGATGTCTACTCCAAGCATGTGAAGATTTCCACCCTCCCCCTGCTTTCCCTCCTTCTCCTTCCCCCCCCCCCCCCACACAGAGTTTTATTCCAGTGTCCAAGAAGATGACCAAAATGGAGTCGCTGGAGTGCTTAGAACTTGGTCAAATATTGAAGACATAAAGATCATCCATGGCATCCTGAGCCATGTGAGTCATTTTGATTTTTGTCTTGCCACTAGATTTTTCTCAGGAAGAGAGAGGGAGGCTGATGACTCTGTACAACTCTGTCTCACTTAAATGCACAATTAATTCATGTACAAGTCAAGACATCAAACCATGATGTTATTGGCCCTCTTCAAAAGCAACCGATGAACAACTATATTCCAGTGTTGACCAAGGTGCTGGGCATACAAATATAAGAATGAGGACCACCTCTGCTCTTGAGCTGTTTACTATGGAGAGGAAGGGAGATAATAACTACACATAAATACAATAAACAGGTAATGATTTAGGGGTCAAAGGTCTCATGTATATGACACTTCTGCTGAATCCTGAAAAAAACTTGTGATTTTGAGAAAAAGAAGTAGAGGGAATTTATTGTAGACATGGGAGACAGATGGTTTTTTAAGTCAAAAATGATGAGAGCAGTCGGGACAGCAAAGTCTTGATCTATTAAAAGATAACCCTATCTAGTTTTTGTTTTTTGGTTGTTTTTTTTTTTTCCCCTCCCTACTTCTGATCAGATACTATTTTCTTGATAGTTTATTGACCATTGCCTAAAAATGCATAAATGAAATCAAACAATGATTTTAATCTGTGGGATCTATTGGCCTAGCAGGAAAGGGTGATTTCATTTAATCTGGTCTCTTCTACTTCTTTTAGTGTACTTCTACTCTTTTAGAGATTAGTATGTGATAATTCATTAATAAAAATATTTAGGTGAAGTATTTAACCCTCAAACTTTTTGTACGTAAGTAAAACAATTTATATTTATAGAGTACTTTTAAAGCATAATTATCCATTTAAATTCACAAAGTAATCATCTCCCTAAACAGTTCACTATCCTGTTCAACACAGTAACTTTTCCAGAAGTTTTCATCCCTCCTTAAAACTCTTGTGGTACCCTCCCCTCCCATCCTATCAGCTCAGAATGTTGTTTCATATTTCACAGATTGTTGCCAAGGTCTTTCAGTTTTCATCTTTTAATATTCCCCTTTTTTGGTATAGCTTTTACCTTGGCACAGACCGTCCTTAGTATCTTGGTGATTGAAATAGTCTCCTTAGTCTGTCTGCCCTCCAACCTCTTCTCTCTCCAAGCCATTGTCCATTCAGCTGCCAAAAAAAAAAAGAGACCTAAAGCACCACATCAGTCTTCTTGATAAACTCCAGTGATTTCCTGTCACCTCCAGGATCCAATATGAAATCCTCAATTTGACATTCAGAACTTTTCTTCATAGCCTGGCCCTATTCTTCTATCTTATACTTTACTCCCTGTCACCTTTCAATCGAGTGATACTGGCTTCCTTGATGTTTCACATACAAGATAATGTCAGTTGGCTCCCAGCATTTTCTCTGAATGTCCTCCATGCCTGGAATATTCTCCCTCTTCATCCCTGTATACTGACTTTCCTGGCTTCTTTCAAGTCCCACTAAAATCTCATCTTCTATGAGCAGTCTTTTCAAACCACCTTAATTTTAGTTAGTGCCTGCCTTCTGTTATTTCCTATTTATTCTACATATAGCTTGTTTGTACATATATGTTTACATGCTGTTTTCCCCAGTTACAGAAACTACCCCAAGTGTTCATATGGACTATTTGTCCCCGACCTGTGGCAGAGCATTCTGAGGTTTTGTTGAATTGATCAGCCACAGTCGGTCGGACACACTGTAACTCGATTCTAACATAGTGATGTTCTTTTGGTCCTCTTTGATAATGAAGGACAACAACTAACCAGTTAACTCAGAATCCTTCTATCACTATCTCCTCCTTCATCCCCATCTCACATGAAGAGGTGGTCCTCCTTATTAAGGCAAACTACTCTAAAGACACCCTTGAATTCATCTGCTTTTTAACAGATGGCTCCCTCTATGATCTACACTCTATCACTAATCAATTTCTTCCAGTCTTCTAGAGGTATATTTTACTACTCAATTGTCTCATTATCAAAGAACTCTCATTTTCTCCATCCATTTCTAACTATTTTCTTATCTGTTTCTTCCTTATCAGTACTTGAGGCTTTCTCTGTCAACTCATCTAGTGACTCAGGACCTTACCATAACTAAATGTCAGTGTTGTGATTTAAACCCACATCTCCATCTCGATTCCTAGTTCAGAATTTTTTCCACTTCACCTTGCAGAGGTAGCCAGGATGAAGTAGTACTTGAGAGTACATTTATTGAGAATAGTGTGTTTTAGATAACCATTTGATATTTTGAACAGGATAAAATATACTTTGGTTTTAAGGTCCACAGAAACACCATCCATATTCTAAGTATTTCTAAATCTTTTTTTTTCTACTTCATTCTAAGAATGTACTTAATAACAGAAAGTATTTAAGAACAGCTTAGTTCCGCTTTCATAAATTTCTACTTTCTTTCTGCCAAAAAAAAAAAATCCAGAGGCTTAGTCATAGCAAGATTGTTTATTTTGCTAATGTATTTTTACATGATAGTATTAGCATAATATTTTCCTTATAAATACAGTAACTGGAGTAGGGTTGACTGTTCTTGTAAAAAATAGATTTTCCTAGCTCATGCATGTTTGTGATGGAATTCAGTTAGACTGAATTAATTTATTCCTTCTCTATGAAATATACATAATAATAACATAATACTATATTAATAAAAAGTAAACTACCATATAAAAATAAGGATGTGACTGACAAGGGAAAGAATGGAAATTATACTTTGTCAGCATTCTGTACTTTTTCAGTGTTTATCTGTAATTTTATGAATTTCTGTTTTTTAAATTATTTTTTATGAGGATTTACTCAGAATAATTTAGATGTAAATATTACATTATAAATTTCTTAGTATTGTGTTTGTATTAGTGGATGGCAGAGGAGAGAACTGAAGGAGAATCTGAGGCCAGAACTAAAGGTGATTACAGTAACAAGGTCCTGTAAATTTAAAAAAAAAAATGAAATAAATAGGCAAAGGGGAAAAAAACTAACCACAAAAAATTACTATGGGGATGAGAAAACCAGTATTGATCTTCAGAGGGAGATACTGAAGTAAACAAACAAACAAACAAACAAAAAAAGCCCCTCCTACCCCAAATGGTAATCTGCCCCAAAAGAATTCATGGAAGAACTCAAAAAAAGATTTTAAAAATCAAGTGAGAGAGATTTGAGGCAGGGGAAGGAAACATTCTTAGAAAAACAAGATTATTAAAATAAAATCAGCCAACTGAAAAAGGAGATCCAGAATATTAAGGAAGAAAATGATTCCTGGAAGATTAGAATTGAATGAGGGAAGCCAGTGAAGTTATAAGAGTCCAAGGAATAAAAAACAAAATACAAAGAATGAAAAAAAAAAAAAGTGAAACATAAGAAAAATAGTTGATCTGAACAGATCAAGAAGAGAAAGCATAAGAATAATTGGACTACCTGAAACCTATGATCAAAAAAAGAACAAGGTAGCACAAAAAATAATTTTTTTAATTGCCCTGAAGAACATGAGGAGAAAGTAGAAATAGAAAAACAAATCCACTCATCACTACCTAAAAGAGATATCCTATGAAGAAAACTTATGGCAATGTCATAGTCAAATTCTGAAAGCCCCAGCTCAAGTAGAAAATATTGCAAGATTAAAAGACACACACACATTTTTGACATGACAGAGCCATGATTAGAATCACACAAGAGCTAGCAGTGGCTATATTAAGAGACTGCAGGTATTGGAACACTGTGTATCGAAGAGCCAAAGAACAGTAGCTGTGACCAAAAATATCATACCCAGAAAAGTTAAGCATAATTCTGAATGGTTTAAAAAAAAAAAAAAAGACATTCGTGAATTGCCAGACTTTCAGGATGTTGTTGCAAAAAAACCTGAACTTAATAAAAAAATTTGACATGCAAAATTTCAATAGAAATACAATGTAAATATCAAAATTGCAAGGGATTCAGTAGGGACAAACTTTTTAATTTTTATATGTGGAAATGTAAACCATATGTATAAGATTATCATTAATAATTAGGCAGATTAGAAGAAATATTGGGGTAGAGCTGAGTAGGGTGTGATTCTAAAAAGCATAATCACGTTGGAAAAAAGTAACTTATACAAGTGAGTTTCAAGAAAAAGAACTGACATAATTATGCATGTTTTTGTCTTCTATTGAATACATTTTCTGATTATTCTTGCTTTTTCCTTATTACTTAATAAAAGTTTTATCTTTAAAAAAAAAAAAAAAAACTTGACACAGAGGAAGTATATGGGGCACCAGGGCTGGTAAAAGTTAAAGCAGGCAGGGGAGTCAAGAAAGATAGGAAATGAAAGAGAAACAAAAAATAAGGATCAGGAGTAGAATTATGTTTGAAAAAGTGTAATCATGATCTTAAATTTAAAGCTAAAATAGATTTAATCAAAAGAGAAAAGTAGGAAAACTATACTATATGATAGCCATGTTAATATTGTTTTAGACTTTAAAATAACTATACAGTATAAAGTTGGCATATTGTTATAGTGTAGAAAATGGTGAATAGGTGGAATTAGGAAAATCTGAAAATATACCATATAAAGGAGGAAGATATCCACCTTTAGGGAAACAGGACAAACAAGCATAGTATGACCTCCCATATATGTATATGAATATGTGCATATATGTGTCTGATTATAGATATCTATTTGTGTGTGTATATGTATCTACATATATATGTAAATATAAGTGTGTGTGCATGTGCATGTACGCGCTTGCAGCCTTCTTGGGGAGGTAGGAAGAGAGAAAAAAGAATAAAGTAAGAAATGCACACAGTAGAAGACAAAAGAAAACCTACAAGATGGACAACTGAAC
Organism: Myrmecobius fasciatus; assembly: GCA_023553655.1. Taxonomy (NCBI): domain Eukaryota; kingdom Metazoa; phylum Chordata; class Mammalia; order Dasyuromorphia; family Myrmecobiidae; genus Myrmecobius; species Myrmecobius fasciatus. The sequence goes on from JAJPUD010000722.1 coordinate 439,457, forward strand.
ACAGTGTATATATAGTATTTACTACATAAGTTTTCTTGAAATGGAAATGTATTGCTTTACATTTTGAATGCTTCTTATGTTCTGCTATACACTTGACAATTTTTTTTATTTTCTATTTTGTATTTAAGTTTAAAATAAATAAATTTTAAAAAGAGAAATTAATGCTTAGGTGAGGTGCTTGAAGTAACATGCCAAACCATTAAATAGAGTTGTCACAGAGTGGGTTGGTCAGTGAAGGATGCTAGGCTCAGAGAAGTTACACCATTCCCTGCCTCAACATTTCTCTTTCTAGTAATGGGTATATGTGTATGTGAGGGGAGGGGATGCTGACAGATCAAGAGCAAGCTTGAAAGGAAAAAAGAATCACAAAAGTTATACTCTAGAACATTGCTAAAGATGGAGAGAAGCTGCTCCATTAACTTTGCTTTAATACCAGATGCTTATGAATTTATTGTAGGTTTGTCTAAGAGTATTGGACTATATCACTGGCAAGCCTAAACCATCTGCTCAGCACTTTGTTCCCTCAAGGTAGATTTTTCAACATAAAGAGTTGAAACTAGACCTCTAGGAAAGGGACCCGCATGTGCAAAAATGTTTGTGGCAGTCCTTTTTTGTAGTGGCAAGAAACTGGAAATTGAGTGGATGCATATCAATTGGAGAATGGCTGAATAAATTATGGTATATGAATGTCATGGAATATTATTGTTCTGTAAGAAATGACCAGCAGGATGATTTCAGAGAGGCCTGGAGAGACTTACATGAACTGACGCTAAGTGAAATGAGCAGAACAGGAGATCATTGTACATGGCAACAAGATTATATGATGATCAATTCTGATGGATGTGCCTCTTTCCAACAATGAGGTGATTCAGACCAGTTCCAGTGATCTTGTGATGAAGAAAGCCTTCTGCACCCAGAAAGGGAACTATGGGAACTGAGGGTGAATCACAACATAACATTCTCGCTCTTTGTTATTTTTTGCTTGCATTTTGTTTTCTTACTCATTTTCTTTCCTTTTTTGATCTATTTTTCTCATGGAGCAAGATAATTGTAGAAATGTGTTTACATGTATTGGATTTAACATATATTTTAACATGTGTAACATATATTGGATTGCTTGCCATTTAGGGGAGTGGATGAGGGGAAGGAGGGGAAAATTTGGAACACAAGGCTATGCAAGGGCCAATGTTGAAAAATTATCCATATTATCCAATTAAAATTATAAAAAATATCCAATAAACATTGGTATTTTGAAAATAAAAAGCTTTAATAAAAAAATTGGAAAAAATAATTAAAAATAAATAAAAAATAACCCATTAAAAAAAAACAAAAAGAAAGGAAGAAAAGAAACGAGGCTTCTAATACCTTAAAGTTGACTTCCAGGATGAGGGAACCATAAGAATATGGGAATGATTCCATTTCTAGGCAGTCAGTAATGAATATTTTGCAGGGGGATTAGAGTATAGGCATGTGGAATCACATTGAAGGCATGGATATCTTTAAAAATTTGGAAAAATTCAAGTATAGAAATCTAATTACTAAATGTGTCAATAAATTATGTTGTGATCATTACTACTAAATATTTCTTAACTTTTAGTCTAGATCATTCTTTGGTCAGAATGTGGCTAATAAAACCCTTGTTTGTAATTTCTAAGGATCAATTATATTGTCAACAGGAAGCAGTTGTAATCCTTGATCTTTATATATTAAATTAAAATACAAGGCTAATGATGGGACTTGGCTGCTTGAAATGACAGAAATTCAAATAAAGTTGCATAGATAACTCCCAAATTATTTGTATTTGACTTTAGAATGTTTTATGCATTAATTTTTAAAACAGAAGAATTGCCTTTCCTAATATCTTTTTTTTTTTTTTTTGCTTTTTGCTTTTTGCTGAGGCAGTTGGGGCTAAGTGACTTGCCCAGGGTCACACAGCTAGGAAGTGTCTGAGACCAGATTTGAACTCAGCTCCTCCTGACTTCAGGGCTGGTGCTCTAACCACTGCGCCACCTAGCTGCCCCTCCTATTATCTTTTAAATTAATAGTAAAAATGCTAGACATTCCCCAGATGCAGTACAGACCCTGCTGGGGGGGGTTTGCCATTTTGATATTAATATTTTGCTTTAGGTAATTCATACCACATAAATGCGTTTGTCCATTCTTAAGAGATATATCTGGAGCATTAAATCTGGATCATTTGACCTTTAGTATGAAAATCATTCCCTGCTTAACTTTACTTGAAATGCTATTGGGAATTTCATAGAGTCTCTACAGAATGTTCTAATGTTAAGGGAAAATGCGTAAAATAAATCCACATACATAGAAAACTGCTTTATTTTTAGGTCCTGTGTCTAAGAAAATATTATTTTGGTTCATGATGTCATCCTCAAAGCTCTAAGTTCTATAGCAGACTACTGTACTGTAAAAATGATGAATCAGTAGAAGACCTCATTGCCAGTGTTGGTGCATAGTATATGGAGAAGTTTTAAGTCAGATTTATAAATGAGACTTGAGGAACTTCAAAGTTATAAATGTATGGTATTGTTTTGTCTGTAACACAACCTGCATTTAAGAGCTTCTCCATCAGTATGTGTATCTGGTACCAACAGTAATGATGGGTTGACAGTTCATTGAACAAGAGGAGAGAAGAACTGAATTGCAATCTTCAGGAAATGGCAGGACCCTTTTAATGACCCCAAAGTTCTCATTAAAGCAAAAAACAGTATTTTTAATACCAACATTCAGGCATTTATTGTTAACATATGTTAGAGAATACAGTAGTTTCCTAAGAATTTAAAATGACTGGGGCAATGGGTAGAGCACCCGCCCTGTGGTCAGGGACCTAAGTTCAAAACTGGCCTTAGACATTTCACACTTCCTAGCTATGGGAACCTGAGAACACTTAACCCTGATTACCTTGCCAGGAAGAGAAAAAAAAAAAGAATAAAAATGATTATCACACAGGGAGGAATGGAAAGGATTATGAAAAGAAGATGGACTAGATCTATGTAGAGGTAGAGTGTGCTGGGATATCAAGAGCCTGGAGGTGGGGTGGGGAGGGGGAAGAGCTCTAGCATGCTGCCTGATTCCCCTTTAGTGAATTTAGGGGAGGATTTTGGCAGGAATCACTGAGGATGCACCAGTGTGGGGGTGACAGCCTGTGTCTTTGAAGGGAGCTTCCAAATCTGTGAAATCCATCTGAATAAGATACTTAAACTTCCTTTGTTAAAGGGGCTATAATTATTCCATGCTGCCTTATATTCCACAGTTGAGTAAAATGTGGGGTTTCCCTTAGTGACCTAAATCTGGAGTGAGGTAACTGCTCTACCGCTTCCTGCCTGTGCCACCTTGGGCCTCTGTTTCCTCTTATCTGAAATGAAAGGATGGGGCCAGATGGTCCTCAAGATTTCTTATAGTTCTAAGTCAAAAATACTTTGAGTTTTTGTTGTAATGAAGGAAATTGCTTTTATATAGGCATTTAGAGCATCTTTTGCATAAATATTTGTGAGATTAAGTTGTTTAACATTGTAATGGATCTCATTAATGTTGCTATTCCAAAGCATGTAATCATTTCAGGATAGCCCAGTTTTAAGTTTAAATGTCTCTTCTTTGGAGATTCCAGTTTGGGTTTTTGTAAATTAAAACTAAGAATAGTAGTTTAATATACAATTTTTGAATTGTTTTATTTGATTACAGTTGATGAAGAACGAATTAAAGAGCTTGACCGATTACGGGTACTTTACAAGAGAACAATTATGCCTTACAACATATATAAAAAACGACAGAAAGGACCAAGTGATGAAGCCATCGTTCAACAGTATGCAGACTTGGTGGGACAGACCTGTTCAGAAAGGATGTTACTGTTTAGAAGCTGAAAAAAAAAAGAATTATTAAAAAATTAATATTCCACTCTCACCATTGTAGGGTACTACAGTGATTGCACTCCATTTTGTTATGATTAACACACTACTATGTTATAGATCCACAGGATAATATTGTAACCATCTAGTTGCATCTTCTTTTAACTATTATATGACTCTCTTAAAATGTTTAAAGTGAAATGTTTGTGAAGTATGTGATATATAGAGAGATTTTTAAAATGTGCTTAGGTATTTAGTCTTATACTTGAAATTTTGGAAAATTGGGGATTTTTTTAAAATTCAAACTGCATAAGACTTATCTATTGATTCTTGATGGTAAATAAAATTATTATTAAGGTGCATTTAAGTGATTCAAATCATACATATGTTTTGATTTTTCTTTTTGCAAAATTTAAGCAAACTTATTTGCTTCAGCTCAATTAAAAGACAATAGTTTTAGTAAAGAAATTTTCCAAGAGGCACATTTGAAAACTAAGGCATTATTTAGGTATTAACAGCCTTGTCTTTCTGAAGAATATATGTATATGTTACTAATTCCTATAGGTTATACATCACAGAATATCCTTATGTAATGAAGCTGGATATGCTGTTAAAAACAATAGGAACATTAGATATTTAAACAAACATTATCTGCTGAAGTTGCAGTAATCTTGAAAGATGGGTTTTTAAGCAACTAGCATTTCTCATGATATAAATTCTATAGTAGTCAAAGGTTGAGGCAAAAATTTCACATTGGTTCTCTCCTTAGAATATGATATCTGACTTGGATTACTGATGAAAATTAAGTATTATCTACCCATCTTTCTAGATTTACTAAAGAGTAATATTTAATGAGACATAAATCTGAAGGTCATCATTCTTATGTATGAGTGCCTTCTGTCCATTTCCTTGTCATAGAATTAATTTGTAACTTTTTAGAATGTGTAGTTATTTTTCTATTGTAATAGCCTAAATTAGTATTTTTTTTCCAAATGTCTCTTGTCACAAACTTACTTGTATGACATATTATTTAGAAAGACAGAGTACCCATCCTTCTTTGTTTTTTTGTAGTTTCCTACTTCAGCTCAGGAAGAAGACCAAGGTCAATGTTAAGTGTTACTAGGTTTAATAGTAAAAAAAATTCAGAATGTTCTTTTGATGAAAGGCTGGGAGCATAGCTCATCCTTTTCCCGAATGACATGCCAGCCGCAATTTTTACTTCAGTTATATGTCTCCTGGCCCCCTTGCAGTGCTTCTCTGTGCTTTCTGAACAAAACTAGGAATTTGAAACTCAGAAGACTGATAGGAGAAAAATACTGTGTATTGGATTTAGACTTTTTCTAAGATATGCAATATTGAAATATCATAACTGAGAACATTTTTAATTTGACCCAAAGTAATATGAGCAATTTTTTTTTTCATCAAAACTGCTGCCTTCAAGGTCACCACTTTGGGAGGCCACATACTTCTTTCAATAATGCTTCCATTGCATAAAGCATTTGAGGGCTTTTCTTTGGGCAGTTTATTTCACAGATTGTGGTACATTGTTTTGATTACCCACAGTGTGGTTAAGTACTAATATGCTTTTTGGTTATAAATAAAGTGTGGTTGTTATTAAGTAATGAAACCAATTTCTTGCTTGGCTTAGACATAAACTAATTTTAACAGAAGTTTCTAAAGATAAGTTCCAAATTTAGCAGTATCATCATATTCGAAGTGGGCTCTGGAGATATCTGCTTTGAATGACAACTTTTGTACAAATGTTTTAAGTCCTTTCTGTTAAAAAGAAAAAAAAACTCATGATTTCATAATGACATTTTATCATATAGTATTTAGAAAGACCACATGAAGTGTAAGACTAAAAGTTACTCTTTGGCACCATGCAATAAAAGTCTCCTCTACTGTAAAATCCAATATAGGCAACATTCTTTGTAAGGGGATTCTTTCCTGCAGAATTCATAATTTCTAGCATTGGTCCATGTTATAGATTCCTTGAGTCTAGCACTACAGTGTGGTTTTAGAGAATTCAAAACAATTAGGATCTGGGATTCACTTATCCAAAGGCTATTTTCATAAGGTCTTCTCTTTAAGATTAACTTGAATAGTAATATTTTTTCAAAAGGAAAAGATATGTTCTTTTATCCCAAAGCTTGCTAAGATAAAGAGGGTTATGTTGGAGAAAAGGGAGCCCAAAAAAGAGGTATCTGAATTTTGAGGTTAGCAATCCATTCTGTTAAAAAAACTGACCTACTATTTTATTAATAGTGATTTAAGAACATCACAAGAATTAATTTTTTTTAAAAAGTCATAATATTTAATTTTAAAATTCTAAATCTATAACTGTACTACTGATCCCTTTATATAATTAATAAATTTATACTTTTATGTCATGGGCAGAGAGTTTTAGGATATGTCTACCCTTTCATTGTCATTTTATTTCAGCTTTTTTAGCTTTTCATTATCTTAAAAATGTTTATTTCGTTTTTTATCACTTTAAAACATTGAGGTTAAGTTTTAATGCCCATATCTGGCTTCAGTTATTTAAGTGAGGAATTATTATTCTAAATGTAAGAAAGTCTTCAACACTGTTTAGTCTATTTTTAAAAATTATTTTGATATGATACCAAGTGCATGTATTATGTTTAATGTAGAATATATGACTTAAATGAGCTATTCAGAATATCTGAATAACATTAAGGTTTGATTTTTAGGCAGTGGATTATTTTAGTATAAATAAAGGAGGAAAATGACTACAATTGCCAGGTAACTAAAAGTAACTAATGTCAACTTGAAATGAAAAAAGGAAAAAGGAATAGTAATAATTGAAAAGTGCTATTTTAATTGATAGTTACTTGAGTGTATTCATTTTCATTGAATGTAAAATGAGAACTACATGTTGTGAATTTATTGCTTTTGTAAATGCTTTTTGAATACTCTATTTGATGAAACAAGTGGAAAAAATAAAGCTATTTCTATCTACTATGGCTGTCATCAATAAGAACTTATGTGACAAATTTTCATGGTTTTTTTTCCTAAGTACATGCCACCTGCATTGAGACACTGAATTCAGGGAATAGCATTACAATAAATATTTATTTTCTAATGATATAAATTGTCCAAATATTTTGCCTCATTCAAGAATGGAATAAAATATGACAATTATTCTTTAAGCAAAAAACATAAATGAAAATTTGTGACTTTCAGTTCCAAGATGGTGGAGGAAAAAACTCACAGGAGTCTTTCTGAATTCTCCTCTGAACAACTTGAAAACTGCTCCAGAACTGAATTAGGAACAGGGAAGCATTTTGAGAATGGCAAGAAAGGTCTGTCTCATTGCGGAGAAGAAGGAGCAAAGTTTGAGAGCAGCAGAGGTTTTGAGCCCTAGGACAGTGTACTTGTAAGTTAGTAACACAGCAAGACCCCACCTCCAGGAGCAGCCTGCAGTGAAACCATGCCAACCCGTGAGATCCAGCTCAGAGACAGGTCAGCAGAGAGCTCTTCTCCCATCCCTTTCTTAACAAACCAGCAGAGTGGACCTGTACCTGAGACAGGCCAGCAGCAAAACCTCACTCTCAAAGGAGGCCCTAACCCCCAGTACAAATTAGGAGAAAATGACTCCCCCCTCCAGTGCAAGTCAGCAGCTGGGTCCTGAAGCCCATTGAAAGTCAGCAAAAAGACACAAGAAGCCTGGGACAATGTAAGAACAGAGCCCATTTCTCACATAACAGTACAAAGGTACAAAGTAGGCAGAAAAATGAGCAAAAACCAAAATCTTGACTGTGTGAAGTCATAGTGACAGAAAATCAAGGCACAAATTTAGAAATGGACAAGTGTTAAAAATGGCCACATGTAAAGCCTCAAGAAAAAAATGTAATTGGATTTCAGTCCCAAAAAACTCTTGGAAGAGCTTAAAAAGATTTTAAGAGAAATTGAAAAATTGGGGAAAGAAATTAATGTAAGAGAATCATGAAAAAAGCAACTTGGTAGAAAAAACACCAAGATATACAAAAAATCACTAAAAGAAAAAACTTAAAAAGAATTTCAAAAATGGAAAAGGATATACAAAATTTCACTGAAGAAAATGCTTAAAAATTAGAATTGGGCAAGTGGAAGCTGATGACTCCATGAGACATCAGGATATGATAAAAAACATCAAAAAAGAATAATTAGAAAATAGGAAATTTTTCATTGAAAAACAACTGACCTGGAAAGTAGATCCAGGATAGAAAATTTAAGAATTATTGAACTACATGAAAACCACAATCAAAAAAAGCCTGAATGTCATAGTTCAAGAAATTTTCAAGGAAAACTAACCTTATATCCTAGAACCAAAAGGCAAAATAGACATTGAAAGAATCCACCAATCACTACCTGAAAGAAATCCTTAAATGAAAATTCCAGGAACATCATAGTCAAATTCCAAAGTTCCCAAGTCAAGGAGAAAAGTACTGCAAGGAGCCAGAAAGAATTTAGGTATTGTGGAGTCACAGGATTACATAGAATTTAGCAGCTTCAACATTAAATTAGAAGTGAGGGACTTGGAATATGATGTTCCAGAAGGCTAAGGAGTTAGGATTATAACCAAGAATCACTGACCCAGCAATAGTGAGTATAATTCTGGTGGGGGGGGGGGAGGTTGTGGGGGGGAAAGAGAATGGATATTTAGTGAAATAGAGGGCTTTCAAACATTTCTAATTAAAAAACTAGAAGTGAATTAAAAAGTTGATCTTTAAATATTAGAAAGGAAATGTAAGAAGGTTAAAAAGGAAAAAAATATTAAATCATTTTATTCCTACAAGGTATAATGATACTTTTAACTTTTAAGAACTTTCTTACTATGAGGGAAATTAGGAAAAAGTACACACAGACTGGTGAAGATATGTGACTTTAATGGGATGAGATGATCCCTGTCCCCCTCCCCCCCAAAAAAAAAGAGATGAGAAAGATTACACTGGGAGAAAAGGAAGGGGGAAGATAGAATGGGATAAATTATTTCACATAAGAGACATTAAAGAGTTGTAGTGGAAGGGAAGATAGGAGTGGGTGGCAGATAAAGCTTGAAACATCAGAATTGACTCAGAAAAGGAATCGCATACATTCAGCTGGATACAGAAATATGTCTTACCCTATAGAGAAGTTAAAAGTACAGGAATGAGAGAAGGAGATGGGGCAATGATAGAAGAGAAGGTGGACTGGGGACAATGGCAATCAGAAGTGGAAGGGACAAGGTGAAAGAGCAAAGAATAAAGAAGGAACCAATTGAATGGAAGGAAATAGTTGCCCTAACTAAATGTGAGTGGGATGAACACACCCATAAAACAAATAGACAACAGAATGGGTTAAAAACCAGAATTCTACAACATACTGTTTACAAGAAACACCTCTGAAGCACAGACATCCATAGTAAAGGGTAAGAAGTTGGAGCAGAATCTATTATGCTTCAGCTGAAGTAAAAATTGAACAAAAAACAAAAAAAAACCAGGGATAGCAATCATTTTCTCTTTCAGACAAAACAAAAATGAAAATAGATCCAATTAAAAGAGATAAGGAAGGAAACTATCTTGCTAAAAGGTATCATAGATAATGAAGTAATATCAGTATTAAGTATATGAAACAAATGGCATAGCATCCAAATTTTTCAAGAAGTTGAATGAGTTACAAGAGAATATAAACAAAACTAGTGGGGAAATCTGAATTTTCTCATCTCAAAATGAGCTAAATCTAACCAAAATAAACAAACAAATGAGAAAAAACAATGGGGTGAAGATTATTCTGGAAAAGTTAGATGTGCTAGATCTCTTGTGAAAAATGAAAGAAAGGAATATACAAGAGGAATATACAAGACAAGAAAGAAATATACCTTCATCTCAGTTGTACGTGGCACCTAAATTGATCATTTATCAGGGCATTAAAAACTTCACAACCAAATACAGAAGAGTAAAAATATTAAATGCATCCTTTTTAGATAATCGTACAATAAAGACTGCTTTCAGTAATGGGAAGTGGAAACATTGAAAATTAATTGGAAACTAAATATTAAAGAAATGGATCAAAGAACAAATGATAGAAACAATGAGACAACATACCAAAATATATAGGATGCATCCAAAGGAGTATTTAGGGGAAGTATGTGTGTGTGTGTGTGTGTGTGTGTGTGTGTGTGTGTGTGTGTTATGTGAACAATTATATAATATGTATATAATTGTTCAGATAAATATAAATACATAAAATTGCTCACATCAATAAAATAGAAGAACTAATCAATGAATTTGACACACAACTAAAAAATTAGAAAAAACAAATTAAAAAACTCAATTCAATATCAAATTGGAAATCCTGAAAAAAATCAAAGGAAGGATTAATAAAATTTAAAGAAAGCCATTGAACCAATAAAACTGGAAGCTGTTTTGGGGATGAGAGGGAAGTCCAATAAAATAGATAAACCATTGTTTAATTTGATTTTAAAAATAAATGAAAAAATTATTATAAAAAATTAAAGTGGTAAATTCACCACTAATGAAGTGAAAAGGCAATTATTAGGAGTTCTTTTGCCCAAATAATTTTGACAATCTAAATGAAATGTTTGAATATCTATAAAAATATAAATTGCTCAGGTTAATAGAGAAGGAAATAGAATATGTAAATAACCCAATCTTAAAAAAATTAATTGAAGAAAGTATAACTGCAAAAAAATCCAGAACTAGATGAATTCATAAGCAAATTCTCCTAAACATTTAAGAAACAATTAATCCCAATACCATAAAACTGTTTGGGAAAATAAGTGGAGTCCTATCACATTCTTTTAATGACTCAAATATGGTGCTGATATCTAAACCATCAAGAACCAAAAAAAAATCCAAAACAAAACAAATTTCCCAGTGCATATTAAGGCAAAATTTAAATATATATATATATATATTAGCAAGGAGATCATAGCAATATATCACAAGGATCAAATGCTTTGACCAGGTGAAATTTATACCAGGAATGCAGGAGTGGTTCAATATTAGGAAAACTATTACCATAATTGATATGTCAGTTACAAAACCAATAGAAATCATTATCTCAATAGATGCAGTCTTTGACAAAACACAACAACCATTCCCATTAGGAACACTAGAGGGCATAAGAATAAATGGAATTAACTTAAAATAATAAAGTGTATCTATCTAAAACCATCAGCAACTTTTCAACAGTGAGGTGATTCAGACCAATTCCAGTTGTCTTGTGATGGAAAGAGCTATCTGCACCCAGAGACAGGACTGTGGGGACTGAGTGTGGATCACAGCCAGTATTTTCACTCTTTTTGTTGTTGTTTGCTTGTTCTCTCTCTCTCTCTCTCTCTCTCTCTCTCTCTCTCTCTCTCTCTCTTTACTTTTTGATCTGATTTTTCTTGTGCAGCATGATAATTGTGGAAATATGTATAGAATTGTACATGTTTAACATATATTGAATTACTTGCCATCATTTGTAAGGGGAAGAGAGGGAGAAAAAATTTGGAGACAAGCTTTTGCAAGGGTGAATGTTGAAAACTATGCATATGTTTTGAAAATAAGCTTTAAAAATAAAAATAAAACCATTACCAAGAATTATCTGTAATGGGGATAAACTAGAAGTTTTCTCAATCTAATGAAGGTTGAAAGCAAGGATGCCTATTATCTCCATTCAATATTATACTGAGAATGTTAGCCATAGCAATAAGAAAAGAAAGAGAAAGGATTTAAAATAGGAATGAGAAAACAAAACGGTTGCTCTTTAAAGATGATTGATATGCTTAGAAAATCCTGGAAAATCAGCTAAAATAATAGTTGAAATAATTAACAACTTTAGCAAAATTATAGGCTACAAAATAGACCCATATAAATCATCAGCATTCTTATATATTATCAACAAAGTCTAGCAGCAAGAGATAGAGTCAAGAGTCTGCCTGCCAAGACAAACCCAATAACACAGAAAATTTTTATAAAAATAAAGTCAGATCTAAACAGATGGGAAAAGATTAATTGCTCAGAATTTATTGGCTAAGCCAATATAATAAAAACAATAGTTTACCTAAATTAATCTGTTCAGTGCTGTATCATACCATTCATACCATAAATTATTTTATAGAGCTAGAAAAAAAATTCATCTGGAAAAACAAAAGATCAAGAACATCAAAAAAATCAATGAAGAAAAAAGTGAAGGAAGGTGACCTAGATATGACAGATCTCAAAATGTATTATAAAGCAGTAATCAGCAAAATGATCTATCAATATCTAAGAAAGAGTGGGGATCAGTGGAATAAATTGGAAATACAATACATTGTAATAAATTACCATAGTAATCTATTATATTATAAACTCAAATGATTCAGATTTTGGGGCCAAAAACTCATTTGACAAAAACTGCTGGGAAAATTGGAAAACTATGGCAGAAACTAGGTATAGACCAACAACTCACACTATAAACCAAGATAAAATCAAAATGGATACATGATTTACACATTTTGAGTGATTCCTTTTTTTTATAAAGCTTTTTATTTACAAAACATATGAGTGATTTTTCTACATTGACCTTTGCAAAAACTTTTTTTTTCCCAAGCTTTTCCCCTCCTTCCCCCCACCCCCACCCCTAGATGACAGGTAATCTAACACATGCTAAATAGGATAAATTATATGACAAATACAATACATGTAAACATATCTATACAGTTATCTTACTGCACAAGAAACATTAGATCTAGAAAGAGAAGAAGAAAAAACAACCTAAGAAGGAAAACAAAATGCATGGAAATATTCACAGAAAACATTAAAATGCTGTTTTGTGTTCCATACTCAGTTCCCACAGGCTTCTCTCTGAATGTATATGACTATCTTCATCGCTGAACAATAGGAACTGGTTTGAATCACATCATTGTTGAAGAGAACCATGTCCATCAGAATTGATCATCGTATAGTTTTCTTGCTATGTATAATGTTCTCCTGGTTCTGCTGATTTCACTCAGCATCAGTTCATGAAAGTCTCTCCAGGCCTCTCTGAAATCCTCCTGTTGGTCGTTTCTTACAGAACAATAATATTCCATAACATTCCTATACCATAATTTATTCAGCCATTCTCCAATTGATGGGCATCCTGTCAATTTCCAGTTTCTTGCCACTACAAAAAGGGCTGCCACAAACATTATTGCACATGTGGGTCCCTTTCCCTCCTTCAAAATCTCTTTGGGAT
>JAJPUD010000722.1:462523-487432 GCA_023553655.1 Myrmecobius fasciatus
CTAACAATTTGATTTTCCTCTTTCCTTTTTCTAATTAAATTAACTAGAGGTTTATCTATTTTGTTGGTTTTTTCATAAAACCAACTTTTAGTTTTATTAATTAATTCAATAGTTTTTTTACTTTCAATTTTAATTTTGAGTGATTCCATAAGCAAATTAGGAGACCATGGAATAATTTATTTGCCAAATGTATGGATAACGTAAGATTAAACAAGAAATAGAGAAACATTATGAAATGTAAAATATATCATTATGCTTATATGAAACTTAAAATTTTTCATGCATGCACACCACACACACACAGAACCAATGCAAACAAAATTAGAAGGAAAGCAAAAAGTGGAGAAAAAAATTGCTAAAGGTATCTCTAATAAATGCCTTATTCACAAATATATATAAAGAACAGAGTCAAATTTATAAGAATACAAATCATTCCCCAATTGATAAGTGATCAAAGAATATGATGAGGCAGTTTTCAAATGAATAAATCAAAAGATATTTATAGTTATAAGAAAAACTGCTCTAAATTACTATTAATTAGAAAAATGCAAATTAAAATGTCTGAAGTTTCACCTCATATCTATCAGATTAGCTAATATGACCAAAAAAAAAAACAAAAAAGAAGGAAAGAAAGAAAGAAAGGAAAGTGATAAATGTTGGAGGAAAACTTGGACATTATTGTATTGTTGATGGAGCTATGAGCTGATCCAAGCATTCTGGAGAGCAATTTGGAACTCTACCCAAAGGGCTACAAAACTCACTCCCCTCCCTCCCTCCCTCCTTCCCTCCCTTTTTCTCTCTCTTCCTCCCTCCCTCTTTCCCTCCCTTCCTCCCTCTGTTGTTCCCTCCCTCCTTTTCTTCTTTCCTCCCTCCCTCCCTTTCTTCCTCCTTCCCTCCCTCCTTCCTTCCTTCCCTCTCTCCCTCCCTCCTTCCCTTACTCCCTTCCTCCTTCCTTCCTGCCTTCCTTTTTCAAATCTTACCTTACAAAATGACTAAGATGTAAATGACTTACATGATTGCACATGAATAACCTATTTCATATTCCTTACCATCTCAAGAAGGGTATAAGGGAAAGAGGGAGGGGAGGAAGAGAATTTGGAATTCGAAACTTTTTTAAATGTTAAAAATTACTTTCATGTGTAATTGAGGGAAAAATAGTTTTAAATGCAAAGGGGCATAAAAGAATGTAAAAATCAAAATAATAATGGCTATTAAAATAATAATTAGCAAAAAAGAATGTTTGAATTTGAATGAAAGATAAACTCAGGAATGCTTATTGAATTTTAAAAATAAAACAATAGCCTTACTCAAAATTTTTTAAAAACTAAATTTACACAAATTTTCAGAAACATCTCTTAAAGTGAATTATTTTTTATAGTACCAAATTCCAAAATTACATTAGAATAATATTTTATAAATATTTAGTGATTTACTGAAGAGATGTTCATCAAATTGAATATAAAATCAATTTTTTTCTAATTTTTTTTATTCATGCATTTCATTGTGTTTCTGCAGCTGTCTCTCAAATTCATTACCAATCTCCCCTCCTGCAAAACAAGATCTTTGTCAGGGATAGCCATCCTCTCTCTATTTTCTGTTTTTCTTTATCTTCAATCCCATTTTCTTTCATAATGTTGTAGTCCAATGAATGAAAACTTTTAATAAGAATAGGACAACTGTGTATTCCATGACATTCCCAGTGTTATAGACAGTATATCTTATTGGCACACTGTGGCATTTTTCCAAGCTTTCATTTCCTTTTTCACTATTTGTCTTTCATTGGTCCATAGGAATATCAACCATGCATAAAGATCTACTCCCATAAAGCAATTTTTGCAGAAATACAAACCTAGGTCATTGGAGATATATTAATTGCTCATAGGTAGATAGAGCAAGTATAATAAAAATGACAGACTGCCGAAATTATTTTGTTTATTCATTGCTATAACAAACTACCAAAGGAATATTTGCATGGAAGTAGAAAAAACAATAATCAAATTCATATGTAGGGAAAAAGAAAGGCTAAGAATCACAAAGGTAATGATGAAAAAAGGGATGAATAAAGGGACTATTGACACTAAATCTCAAACTACTACAAAGTCATAAACATCAAAATGGCTTGTTACTAGTTTTAAAAAGAGTGATTGATTGATATTAGGCATATAACATACAGAATCTAAGCAAACAGCATAGTATTTGTTAAGTCCAAAGCAGGAAGCACTCACTCTTTGATAAAAACTGCTGTGAAAATTGGAAAGTATTTTGGCAAAAAAGATTACATTTAAATCAGCATTTTATACTATTTAGTAAGAGAAGAACCAAAAACAAACATAAACTGGATATAAAAGGTCAGGCACATCATTAAAAAATTAGAGAAGGAAAAAAGAAATTGTCTTTCAGATCTATGAATAGGACTAGAGCTCATGACTAAGATGTTAGAGGAATCACATAACATAAAATGGACAATTTCAAATATGTAAAATTTAAAAGATTTTGCACAAATCTAATATGGTTAAAATGAAAAGGAAGACAAATGGAGAAAAAAATCTTTGTGACATTTTTTGCTGATAAAGGGCTCATATCCAAAATATTTAAGAACCTTAATTTAAATGTGTAAGACTAAAAACCACTTTTCAATAGATAAATGGTCAAAGAAAATAAACAGACAATAAGTATATGGGGGGAAAAACCCCACAAAACATCTTGTTGAATGCAAAACCCTCACAATCTCTTACTGACAGAAATGGTAAAAATGGAAGAAGACAAAAAACACACCAGTTCGCTGATAGTAGAAATGTGAATTGGACCAATTTGTTTCGAAAACAATATGGAACTATGCCCCCCAAAGTTAAACTTTACAAATGTTTGACCCAACTATACCACAACTGGATCTAGTGGCATAGTTGAGTCAAAGAAATACCCCCCCAAAAGATCAAAGAAAAAAAAAGGTTTATTGTACAAAAATATGAACCAAATTGGAAACTTATAGGCTGTCCTACATTAGGGAAGTTCTAAAAAAATAGTATGGTATATAAATATAATGGAATATCGCTTTGCCATCAGAAATGTTGAAATGACCAGTTTCAGAGGAAACTAGAAAGACTTCCAATGAAGTGATAAAGAACAAATGAGCAGAAAGAAGAGAACATTTTATACAGCAATGACAACATTGTGAAGAAAAACAACTTTGAAAGAATTTGAAATTCTGATGCAGTGAAAAAAAAATTGAGTCCAGAGAACTAAAGATGACATGTATTGCTTATGTCTTGCTAGAGTAGCAATGAACTTAAAATACAAAAAGATAGCTCCAACTTTAAGCATGGCCAGTTTGAGCATTTGTTTTGTCCAAATATGCACATATACGATGGGAGTTGAAATCATTGTCCTGGTAAAATATTTGGGGGGTTCATTTTTAAATATACTACATGAAATATCTAACTTAATATCCTCATAATCTTGTAAATTTACAGAACAAATCTATGTAGAGAGCTGAGGTAGAAACAACTTTATTTTAAATAGAAGATAATTATCAAAATTTCTGAATCTTGAACTTTCTTTACTCAAACATATATAATTTATCACATCACTTCCCCAAGTTTTTAATATGTAAAAGAAATCACTATTAATAAATACACAAGAAAGCTAATGTAGTAGAAGTCTTAAAGCTATTTGACATTTGTGATTTTTGAAATACACAGCTTTCACACACATATGCACACAAACCTTTGAAAAGATATTTTTAAAAATTACTTCATGGTTGATACATATACTTACCTTGTGAGAAAAAGAGTAGCCTAAAACAGAATTCTGTTAATGTTTCATGAAAATATTTTTCATCAATGAAATTTGATCAAGAAATTAAGTAAATAAAAGCATCTCTAAGTGTTTACAGTGCCACAAATAGACCATAGATACAACAGAAAGGTTAAATACCAACTTGCATAATTTGACTATAGTGTGATTTTGGATTGAATTTTCCTCTGAACTTTTAATTTTCCATGGTTTTCCAGTCTGTGCCAGGGCCTTAAAATCATTTAGCATAGGTTTTTTTTAAATTTAATTAGCATTAAATGAGAACTCATGAATAGTTCATGAAGTCCAATTCATCACACTTTGTTAATTCAATATTCAAGGAGAATGAATAGCATCTCTTGCTTAATGGGGCTTTTTGATCATGAAACAGAAAAAAAAATAGCATTTCAGGTTTTAAAATTCAAAGCCTAAGGCTCTTAGTCTAGTTGGATGTGAGAAGTCCTATGTGCTTGCTATTACAGCCAAAAAAAATTGTGACATAACCAGACTGCAACTTGTAAAGCCAGCTGTTGCTGATGCGAATTTTATGGACCAAAAAAATGAATATTCAACTATATATCATATTGGTAGAAACCACATAACTTGATAAAACAATTCAAAATATAAATGTTCAAGATTCTGTTACCTTCATTTGAGTTTCTTCATGGAAAAGAATAACAACTGTATTTATTGGAAGAAAGCAAGAATTCAATTAGTTATAAATAATATATTATTTTCATTAGGCATTATAGTTATTTGAGTGACTATAAAATATAAGTATTATTATAATCATTATTATCATTTATAGTTGAGAAAAATATTTCTGAGTGTCAATTTCCTGGGATAATTTTATATATTCTTTCATTGGGATTTTGAACTAAATGGTTTAGTGATGAGAGATGACTTTTTAATTGTGTTAAAAAGCAATTAAACAAATGAATGCATAATTCAGAAATTTTCTGGAAAATTTCTGATACCTTGAAATTTGTTATTTGTGACATTTTCCCCCTCTTCCTCATTCCCTTTAGTCAGATTAAACACATTTGTTTTGACCAAATGGAAAATTTTCTTTTTTATGTACTCAATATTTTCATGAACCCTGAATAAGCAGTAATTCAAGATTTTAAAAGAATTTTCAAGAAGTATAAGAAAAGTAACCCATGATTTTCCAAGGAAAAAATTAAACAGAGAAGTAGGAAATAAATCAGATATAAAATGCTGAGATTTGTAATTTACTATGTGATCCTGTCCAATTAAATAAACAAAAGCTTTTGTAGAAAATAAATTTACATTCAGAAATTTTATAAATTCTTCATTTGTTCAGGCAGTATATAACCATTATTTTTTTCATAGAATATTCTACTACTACCCAAAGTTACATTTCTTTGTTCTTATAATCCAGCAGTTCTGATAAATTAGGCCCTACATAAAAATGTAACATGGAACAGAAATATCTATGAATGAAATACTATGCTTTAATTTTGTGGAAACTAACTTTAGGATATAGAAAATTAGTTATTAATAAGTAAGAAATCATTTTATAAATGTTACCCACTGAGAGAGTATATATCAAAATTAATATTTCTAAAGTAAATTTTTCTTTACCTAGTTTTTTTGCCTTTTTTCTAAAACAAAATACTTGTGCATTGCATATCATAATTTACTCATTACTATTCCAATCATTTTTCTTAAGTGTACTAGAAAATTTTCAACAGATCCCTTTATGTTGTGCTATATCTAAATCAAAGGCAAATGCACGTGTGTATATGTATATACATATGTATGGGTGTGTATATGTATAAAAATATGTATATGCTTATATATCTATGTATGTAGAAATATCTATGTATATGTACATATATGCACATATATGCACAGAGAATTCAACTCTTATCTAACAGACATTTTAAATAATTCTCAATCATATATAATAATATCTGGGAGCATGATTTAATTAACTTATAAATTTATTCAAAGTTTTATATCTTTAAGAACTCAGATGGCATACCATGTTATCTTATATAACTTCAAAACATCCCAGGGGAATAAAAAGTTGGTAAGTATTGTCTACAAAGCACATTTGAATTTTTGATGAGATAAATTGTACATATATTTGAATTAAAGAAACCTTTTAAGAGGTTAAGCAATGTGCTTAGCCTAATCCAGGAAAAAAAAAAAACTTTTAATTTTCATTTAGTGTTGGATACATTAGATTCATTTTATAGTTCACCATATAAGAAATAGATAGTAATGTCATTTTGGTCCTCTTCAAGTATGAAGGACAACAACCAACCAATTGTTGTCAAGTTAAATAACAAACTGTATGACTTTCCTTTAATAAAACATGGTAAAGTTCTTAAAATGCATATCTTTTTTATTTTTATTAAAACTTTTTATTTGCAAAACATATGTATGGGTAGTTCCTCAACATTGATCCTTACAAAGCTTTCTGTTACAAATTTTTCCCCCCTACTCCTCACCCCTCCCCTAGATGGCAGGAAATCTACTATATGTTAATTATGTTAAAATACTTGACAAATCGAATATATGTATACATATTTCCATACTTATCATTGTTGTGCAAGAAAAATCGTTATCTACAAAAAAAAATCAGAGAAAGGAAACATAATGCAAGCAAACATCAATAGAGAGCATGAAAGTGTTATGTTGTGGTCCACATTTCACATCCCTCTCTCTGGGTGTATATGGCTTTCTTCAGTGAACAATTGGAAGTGGTTTGAAACATTTCATTGGTGAAGAGAACCATGTCCATCAGAATTGATCATCATATAGTCTTGCGGTTGCCGTGTACAATGATCTCCTGGTTCTGCTCATTTTGCTCAGCATCAGTCCATGCAAGTCTCTCCAGGCCTCTCTGAAATCATCCTGCTGGTCGTTTCTTATAGAACAATAATATTCCATAATATTCATATACCATAATTTATTCTGTCATTCTCCAATTGATGGGCATTCATTCAGTTTCCAGTTTCTAGCCACTACAAAAAGAGCTGCCACAAACAATCTTGCACATGTGGGGCCCTTTCCTTCCTTTAAGATCTCTTTGGGATATAAGCCCAATAGAAATGCTGCTGGGTGAAAGGGTATGCACAGTTTCATAACTTTTTGAGCATAGTTCCAAATTGCTCTCCAGAATGGTTGGATCCGTTCACAGTTCCACCAACAATGTATCAGTGTACCAGTTTTCCCACATGCCTCCAACTTTTGTCATTATGTTTTCCTGTATCTTAGCCAATCTGACAGGTGTGTAGTGGTACCTCAGAGTTGTCTTAATTTGCATTTCTCTGACCAGTAGTGATTTGGAGCACCTTTTCATATGACTACAAATAGTCTTAATTTCATCAACTGAAAATTGTCTGTTGATATCCTTTGACCATTTATCGATTGGAGAATGGCTTGAATTCTTATAAATATGAGACAATTCTCTATATATTAAAATCCATATCTTAAAGTTAATTTCCAAATATAGTCCTAGTCATAGTACTCCCACTGTGAGATCTCCTTAGTCACTTTTCTCTTCCTGAATTTGCCCATTTGTAAATTAGGGCAGCCAGATGGCACAGTTGGATAAAAGGTGGGGCCTCAAGTCAACAAGACCTGTTTTCTTGAGTTCAAATCTGGCCTTGGATACTTCCTACCTGTGTGACCTTGGGCACATCACTTAACCCTATTTACCTCAGTTTCCTCATGTGTAAAATAAACTAGAGAAGGAGATGGCAAATCTCTCCAGTATCTTTGCCAAGAAAATCCTAAATGGGGTCATGAAGAATCATACATAACTGAATAACAAGAAGATTAGAATATTGAACTGGATTATTGTAAACTAAGTCCCTTTTTAGGTATAGCATATTGGAGTTTTTTATATATTATATGTTAAGATCTACTTTAAAAATCATTTAATTGTGAATCCTTTTCTTAGATCATTATTAATTCCTGCACATTTCTGACATCTAATGTGGCAGTTAGGTGCAAAGTCTATCTGCAAATAAAATTTAAAAATACTTTTATCAAGGAAAATATTGAGGAAGAAAGTATTTAGAAAGAAGGAAATGTCATGCAATGGAAAGAGTAGTTACTCTGAGTAAGAGACCCTGGATTCAAATCCCACCTCTGACTTTTCTTGTGT
This sequence comes from Myrmecobius fasciatus, assembly GCA_023553655.1. Lineage (NCBI taxonomy): Eukaryota > Metazoa > Chordata > Mammalia > Dasyuromorphia > Myrmecobiidae > Myrmecobius > Myrmecobius fasciatus. The sequence continues at coordinate 470,460 of JAJPUD010000722.1, forward strand.
GACTTTCCACAAGTTACTTAAAAGACCAGGGCCATTGTTTGCTCTGCTATAAAATAAAGGAGTTGGATTAGACTGCTTTTCAAGTCCCTTTCACCTTGAGAGCTTTGGTTTAGGGCTTTCTGTCAATAATATGGGAACTGTTCTTTGTACCATTTAAACACAATTAAGATGATCATCTTATTTTATGTGACAATAAGTTTTTAAATTAGCATCAGAGTTGCTAAATAGATATCCCTCAAGTCCATACATTAAAAGTCATGCTACTTATTCAAAAAGTGAATGATACAGCCATTCATTCGGAGCCCAATTGATTCTAAGAGAAAAAATGAATGTTCATATGGTTATTCACTCTCTCAGCCTATGTGATGTTAGGAGTGGTCAGGAGGCTCCTAGAGACAAAGAATGATGACAGTGGCAAGAAGTGATAGCTGGAAAGAAGGGAAAAGTTGGAATTAAAAGGAGACACAATTTTTAAAAAAAGGTAATAACTTTGGCACCACTGAATACAGTAGAAAGAGCATAAGCTCTAGAATTAGAGAACTACTTCCTCATCTATGTGGGATTGCTCAAGTCACTTAAGTTCTTGATCTCACTTTTCTAATTTGTAAAATGGGGAAGTTTTACCATGCCCTGAGAATATCATGTGTCACAACACAATACAAAAATTGATGCTAGACTATGAACTCAAAATAGGCAGGGCTATGTCTTTCCCAGTGCATTATATGTAGGAAGCATTTAATAGTGACAATAATAATGACAAGCCATTGCCATTAAAAATAAAATTAAAAAACATTCATAATCTCAAGAAGACAGAGAAGTTTGTAATACTATTCAGAAATTTTTCTATTCAAAATGTTTAAATTTTTAGAAGGTTTTTCATTAAAGTATAATGTTTCTTTTAGCTTCAAAATTTACTTAAATGGAATAAACTCCCTTTTCTCCTACATAGTTTCATTTTAAATTCTTTATATCTTATAATACCCACAGAAACTTGCCAAAAAAATTCTTTTTAGTAAGAGTATCTGGGTTCAAAAACTGATCCTGATCCTCCTTATCTGTGTGATCCTAGGCTGATTATTTACTTACTTTTCCTGGGTCTCAATTTATTCAACTTTAGATGCATCAGGATTGTCATGGAAGTGAAAATGTTTTCCAAAGATTCCACTAATCAACTAGCATCATTGAATTGGGAATATCTGGGATTGTTTAGAAAGAATTCAGGAAAGAAGGAGAAGTGAAGCCAGGTGAGGAAGTGGAAAGTTGGGGTTGCCCTCCATCTTCATACGAGGCAAATATTGCAAAGTCCAGCATTTGTTCTTCTTTTGAGACTGATGGCCGCCTCTGGAAAAGCTGGTGGGGATCTTGTCATGTTTGAAAATGGTTGCAGACCAAGTTATAATTGGGTAAAATGATTTTGTTTTTCCTTGTCTCAAAGTTGGGAAGGATGCTACACTTTTAACTGAACCATCACTTAACATCACTTTGCCCACTTCCCCACCAGGGAGAAAGACTGAACTAGGAGGGTCATTCCTACTACAGCCAGAAGCATTTATACTGGCTCATGTTATTTCCAATTTTCTGTACTGGTTAGCCCTTTTATCCCCTGCCCCTTGTTATTATGTTGCCTATTTCTCTTCTATTAAAATAATAACTAACTCTTGTCTTATATTTGATGTTAGCCATGATAATAGAGTTTGGGAAACTGGACAGTTCTGGATAAACAGAATGCACAATGCATATCTAGCACCTAGCATGAGGGAACAGAATGGAAAATGCATAGTAATGAGGTAAGGAAGAAGATAAAATTAAGTGATTTTGCTATTTTTTTTAAACCAGCTCCGGGTGATAAGCAGGAGAAGTAATAAGCAGATAAATATTAGAAACCTGATCAGCATCAGATTTCCCGCTAGTTAGTAAACAAGATATTGTCTGAGACACAAATTTTTTATTAATGCCTTTATCAGTTATATTCCTGGTTCACTTTCTCTATTTCCTCCTCAGTATCTTTCTCTCTTTTGAGAAAGAGAGCAAAGTAATTTCTTTCTTTTTTTTCCCTGAGGCAATTGGGGTTAAGTGACTTGCCCAGGGTCACACAGCTGTTACATGTCTGAGGCCACATTTGAACTCAGGTCCTCCTGACTTCAGGGCTGGTGCTCTATCCACTGCGCCACCTAGCTGCCCGAGCAAAGTAATTTCAAATGAATAATTTGGTTAAAGGTGTGTAAAGGAGGTGATGTCCTTCCCAACATTTAAACAAAGAAAATTGGAGGTCATCATTCAATTTGGAACTGGCTCCCTGTGATAACAGCTGGTTCCAGTCTTTCTTGGTCAGAAATGAGGAACTGAGAGGTGGGGAAATGATTAGCTCAAATGCTTGACTCTTCAAGGTCCACATACAGACAGAGGATGATCCCAACTTTTAACTTTAATCCTATTTGCTCTCCTCTTCTTCCCTGAATTCTTTACAAGTACTTCCTGCTAGCTTCAATTCCATAATGTTGGTGGAATTTTAGGAAAACCCCTCCATGGTGATATTGACAAAGATTGGATTGCAAGGGCAGGGTTATCAATTTTATATATTTGTGTGTGTGTATGTGTGTATGTATACTGATATATATATGTATATATATATATATATATCAGTTATTCTTATTTTAGTAAGGAAGTTGGGCTTAATAACCTCCGAGGTCCCTTTCAACTCTAGAGCCTTGATTCCATACTTTTGTTATGTTCCCCAAAAGAAAATGTTCCAAACTTTCTTTCCTCAAACTTCCTATAGTATCTCCCTACTGCACTTCTTTCTCAACATAGGCTGATCAAATGGAGATCATAACACAAGTCTTCCCTCTTTTCTCTTAATCTACACCTTATCTACAACCTTTCTAGATCATTATAAATTCTCTCTCTTTTGCTCCAATTCCCAAGATAGAATTGCCCTCTTTTCTTGCCAAAGGCAGCCTTTTGTTTTACTAATATCCTCTCCTGCCACCTATAGCAGCTTATCCCACTGTTTATTTTTCTCCCCTACCATCTCTTCTTTATCTCCAAAGGCTACTTCCTTAATGCTAGATCTTCCTCCATAAATCCACAACTCCATCAAATTTCTTCTTGAAGTTTTGCAACCTCAGAGTAATTCATGACAATATCCTTTTCCTCACTCACCATATCAAATCAATTATAAATTTTACAAATTTTATGCTCCCAACATCTCCCATATGTATATCCTTCTCTCCATTCACATGGTCACCGCCCCTTATTCAGGCCCTCCTCATACCTCATCTAAACAATGACAATGGTAGCCTAATTGTTTTTTACCATATTCAGTTTTCCCCGTTTCCAAACCATTTTCTATACAGCAAACAAATTAATAAACTACAAGTTCATCTTGGCCTTTAAACCCCTCCTTAATCTGCTTCTAACCTCCTTTCCTGGACATTTCATATTGTTTCTCAGAATTATTTATTCTACATTATTTCCTTTTATATATTCTACAGTCAAACTGATGTCCTAGCTATGTCTCAAACTAAACTACATCCTGTTCTATAGCTTTGCATAGAGCATCCCCCATGTCTGAAATGTCCTTCTTCCTCAGAATCCTTATCTTTCTTCCAGAATGAGCTTTCAGGCATGTCACCTGCCATGGGATGCTTCTCCCCCTCCATTCACTTCCCCCTGCTATTGTTTGTGCTTTTTCATGCCTCATTTATCTTGTAGTATCTGTGTACATGTCTCATTCCTTCTCATATAATATAAGCTCCTTAAGGCTAGCAATTGTTTCATTTTTATTTTTGTACCTCTAGCACTATAACATAGTTCCTTTAACATAGTATTTAAGAAATATTGAATTAAATAGTTTATTTCCCCCCTTGAATTTTGAGAGTATGAAAGTAAGAGAATAATAATGATTGAAGCTTATTTAAAAGCTTGACCTTGAACCTGCTTTCAAACCATAGAATTTAAGAATTTCATTGGAAGGGCACATTTTATGACCGAATGTGCATTAGTAATTATGCCATATAGCATGGTCTTGAGGTTATAATGCATTTTTTCTTTTAGATGAAATTAAATACATTCAGAGTTTTCATGAAGTTTTTAGAACAAACTAAAGGCTGTCTAGGAAGGTAGTTGATTATTATGGACTATGCTGATTGCCTCATTCACCATGTCACCTTATCTCGTCAGAATTTAACTGGACCACTCTTATGTTGCCCCCAACTACTTTTCTTATGCATGAAGGAAAATTCTGCAATAGACCATCCTGCCATAAAGTTAACTTTTCACAGGATTATTTTCATGTGACAACTGAAGGACCTAGTCAAGTTGGAAAACTGAAAGAGCACCTGCACTAGAAGACTAGTAGGAAGTTTGATGGAAAGTCAGACAAGTAACCTGATTCGGCCACTTATCTTTTATGACTCCTAATCTAATCTCTGGATCTCAGTTTCCTCAGCTGTAAAGTGAGAGTTGAATTAGTTGACTTCTGAAATCTCATTTACCTCTAATTCTATTTCCTTTTCCCTGTCCCTTATATCAAAACCATTATCAAGTCTTAATCAATCCTATCTTTCATATCCATCTTCTTTTCTCCATTCATATGTCAACTAACCCTAGGTCAGGCTTCATCATCTATTTTCTAAACTATGACAAAAGCTTCCCAATTGGGTTGACTGTTGTATTTACTATCCTTTGTTATTATGCACCATTTTCAGACACTATCTTGGGAAGTAACTCGAGAAAGAAGGTGTGTCTATGGAAAAGATAAACATTTTCTTAAAAATGCCTCCCAAAATAACAATAATTATTGCCAATTTAGTCAAAAAATAAATCCTTCCAGTAAGTGTCTATGTATTCAAAATGTATTCTGATTTTAATACACTATTTCCTAAAAATAAAGCAGAACTGTCACCCTATCAAAAAGAAGCAGTATTGGGGTTTACCTAACAGGCCCTGATTTTGAGAGCAACAAAACCTGATCACGGCTAGATACTCTGAAGATGCGGGGTCTCAGGATCATAAAATGTAGAACAAAATGAGATCCTTGGAAGAATTCAAGACCTCTTAGCCTCAAGCAGAAAGTGAGTTAATTTGATGAAGAGAGAGGCAGAAAATAGGAATTTACCAAAGAATTTACCACTGTTGGTCAGAACAGCATCACTGAGCTGATTCTAAATACAAAATAACGTGTATTGTCACTTTCTGCTTTTTCTTCTATGCTCTTAGTTTGGTTGTCCTAATAACCACCAGGGGGCGGAAAGAAGCTTCCTTCATGGATTTCTTCCTGGTGTTGGGAAATAGAATATCATACTAGCTTTTTGCTTCATGAGGGTGAATCACATTTTTTGTTAAAAATTTTGTCTTCCCTTCGATGGTGTATTTAAGTTTGGTTTATACCTGTATATGTTTTTATTTCCTAATTTAATTGTGTAGAAAATCATCAAACAGGAAAAATTTCATACTGATTAAATGACATATAAAGAGGTAACTTTGGGTTTATGGCTAAAGAGCTGACCTCAGGGCAGAAAGTTTTGGGTTAAAATTCCACATTTGAAACACACCAAATGTGTGACCCTCAGCAAATCATTTAATTTCTCAGGTTCCCAACTCTCTTAAGACTATAAACTGGAGAGTAAGTGCCAATCTGAATTGAGAAAGGACATTTCCTCACTCAGGCTTTCCTATACTAATGAAATTAAAAGTCTAGTCTAAGAATAACACACCTGAAACCAATGATTTAGCCAATCATAGTGCCATATGTAGAAAGCTACTTAATAAAAAGCCTTACTGATGAAAAAAAATAGCCAAAGATCCTAGATTTCCCCCCTTAAAATAGTAGATGGTTTTTTATAATAAAATGGTAATAGTTACATCTATATAGCATTTTATGATTACAAGGCATTTTATACACATGATTTCACTTAAGTGTGACAGAAAAACCATTGCTAGGTGCTGAAGGTCTGGAGAAACTAATCTTCTCTCTCTTCAACCAGAGGCCCCTCTATGCTCTGATGGACCAGGTTCAGTCCTGGGACAACCTGGCCAAAGAAGGGATCAAGACTCTTTTTCAAACTTTCTGGGCTTTTATGTGTTCTGTCTGCAGCTCTAAGAAAGATTTGACTTATTTTTGATTCATTTCTGGTACCTCCCCAAAAGAAGGGTGCTGAGAAGGTAACTCATATGTATATCAAGTAGAGGACAATCATTTGTTTTCTCCTTATTTTTTAAAAAAGTGATAAAAACCAAAAGATGATATACTTGTGCATATTGATAACCAGCAGAAAAAGACTTTTTGATTTCTGTTACACTTATCAAACATGGAGCATTTTATGGAGATGCTGAATCAGTATAGCATCTCCAACTCATCTCTGCACTGTTTCCTTCAAGATCTATCTATATCTTCAGTCAAGCCAGACCAGAGGTTGTGCACATCCTCTTGCTGGTGATCTTCTTCATTGATGGAGAAACTCAGCACTGACTCAGAGAGCCAGACACCACCACAAGGCTGCCTCCAAAGCTGGACACATTCATCTCAGGATCACCATTCAGTCTTGCTATACTCTAAAGCAGAAAAGACAGCCATAGACCCAAGCCCCAGGCTCAATTCATCTGCCTGACCCCTGCTGTAGTTTTCCACAGGAATACATTTATTTTGAAGGGCAAAGAAGAACAAACTGAGCTCCCTTCACTCCTTTAGGGGAAGGGTCCAAGAGTTAGCAGTCAGAAAGAGAGAGGGATCCAATGCAGGATCATTTAGATGGAGTGGTCTATCTTCTATTGCCAGAGGAGAAATGATGTGTATTCGATGAAATGCAGTCCCTGCTCTATAAGCTTACAGTAACTCTTTTACTATATGATTATTCCTGTTATGAGAGTTATTCAATGTAATGCTTATTAAATAGCTGTTGTGCTTAATAGCAAGGCAATGTGCTTGGTACTTGGGATACAAAATAATAATGAAGTAGTTCCTGTCCTTGAGGATCTTATATTTTGAGGGGAGGTTTGGGAGAGAGGGGGAGATATATACACATACCTACTTACAAGTAAGGAAATACCAAGTACCTGAGGGGAAAGAATGTGTATATATAGGTGTGTGTATACACACACACACACACACACACACACACACACATACACACACACACACACACTGGGGAGGGGTGCATATGTAGGGGTGAGAAGGTGAGGGATGTGATGTAAGTATGTGTGTGGAGGGGAGGGGTGGTGGGGATGTAATGAGGGAGAGTGGGGGGGACGTGGATGTGGGGACATGTATACTGGGGACTGGAGGAGATTGTCCCTGGGAACTCCTCAGTGTAGGGAACTCTTGAGGGAAGGGGGGAAGAAACACCCTTTACCAATCCTGAGGCTCCTGAGGGCAAGGCTGCCAGACAGTTTGCCCAGGCTGACACAGCCAGGATATAGCAGAGCTGGCAAGACTTTTACTTCCTTCCACTTAAACCATGCTTCATATACCCACATACATATGCACACAGGCTGTACATATACATATAGTCATATGATGCTGGGGATAGAAAGATGGAAAACCCCTCAGTCTCTACTCTTTAACTAATGGAGGGAAGTTATGTGCCCAGGTAACCCCCAGGTGGGTCAGGAGGAAAGAGAAATCTAGAAGTTCTAGAAGAAATTTCGGGCGATGGAGGTGATCACTTTCAACCTGAAGGATCCAGGAAGCTTTGGAGGAATAGTTGGTACCGAAGCTGGGCTTTCTAGGACAAAATGGATTTTAGAGATGTGGACAAAGTGAGGCACAGGAAGTGTGTCCCATTCAAAGTAAGACTCAGGAGAGAGCGGAGCCAGAATAGGGAATCAGTGATCCCCTGGCACGGATCCTGAGGTTAAGATGTTTGCCCAAAGGTTTGTGCTTGTACACTTCAGATGTAATCTCATGTCAGAGCAGCAGCAATTGCTTAAGTGACAGTAGGAAACATCACCCATGGGCACAGTAAACACAATTTCTGAATCCCAAATCAGAATTCAAGTTCTTCCAGATAGTTTTTTTGCAGAGCATCATTAAAAGTACAATTTCTTTTGTTGAAATTGGGACTATTCCAGAAAATCCGGGGATCTCCAGTCCCATGTTCTTTCTGCTCGTGGGAGTATGGAGAAGAGGAGAGAACACATTACTTGGAGAATCTCATTAAATAAACCAGGAAGCACCACAGGAAATTTGTGTGCTCAAGTCTTCTAAGTGGTCCAAATATAAAGGGAAGTCTATCTCTTGTATTTCTTCATGCCTAGGGGACAAATGATTTTAATATAGTAGTAGGAAGACCAATTAATAAATTAACATCTTACTGGGCTTTTCTATCTAAAAGTGACAATACATAAAACAAACATTTATTAAGAAAACAAAGCGGGGCAGCTAGGTGGTGCAGTGGTTAGAGCACCAGCCCTGAAGTCAGGAAGACCTGAGTTCAAATCTGGTCTCAGACACTTCCTAGCTGTGTGACCCTGGGCAAGTCACTTAACCCCAATTGCCTCAGCAAAAAGCAAAAAAAAAAAAAGAAAACAAAGCACCTTTTTAAAGGTATATGTTATTATAGCTCTCATTTCTATATTAGTTTGGATAGGATTCCAGAAATCATCTCGAAAGGTGCTAACCACTTGCAGTATTAGCATATTATATAGACAGCATCTATCAGTGGCATTTTGTTAGTGCTGATTTTCTATTAAAAAAAGAATTATTATGAACTTAATGTCCATTAACAAATATAAATAATCCATATAAACAAAAAGTATGAATGATTATACATAAATATTAGTTCTACTTATAGTTTGTTTTGTAAAAGCATACATATTACCTTTAACATGATTGTAGCTATATAGTTCTATTTTTTCCATGCTCACTTTCCATGCCCTGTGTATTTATCTAGATTTTAGAATTGTTATTCATATAATTGTAGACTATGTCTATTCTTTTGATTCTGTTTTATTTCTTTGGCATCATTGCATATTTCTATATTCACTTGTATCCTTCACATTTGTCATGTCTTATGGCAAATAATATTCCATTTCATTAAAATCCCACAATTTGTTTAATCTATATTCAATTGCTGGACACAGAGCCAATACAAGAAATTTTTTTTTTACTTCTGTCAAAACCATTTGGTGGTTCAGGCCACAGAAAGAGGCAGTAGATGCTAGAGATAGTTCTTCTGCAAGTGCCGTCATAAAAAGGAAAAGGATAATCTGGCCCTTTCCCTAGGTTGGTTGGAAGGTCAGTCTTCCAGGAGAGAGGGGGGTGTCCTGGCAATTCAGGTATGGCGGCTGCACCTCAAAGTTTTATGGCATAGTAGGAGACCAGATGGTATGGGGATAAGAGTCGTCATAGAGAAGTAGCTTTAGCTTGCCCTCTAGCTGAGGAGTCACATCCCTTTAGGGAGGTAGAATGCTGCCTTACATGTCAGCACTTGGAGAAAAAGCCCTCATCAATCAAGCTAGTTATGGCTCTAGTGTAATATTCAGGTTTTTGTTTGTTTGCTGTCATTAAAAAAAACACCCAAAACTATCAATCAATCAATGCTATGTAACTAATATACTATGAATATTTTTGTTCAAAGGAATCTTTTTCTCCTGTCAGTAACACCTTAGTCTTTGGTTCACTACCCCAAAGAGTAGAAAAGGCTTTCTAGATTTTATTGTATAATTCATATTCCTTTACAAAAAAATGCACAAATTCAGTGTGCCAACAGAAGTGATGCTTATTTGTACACCTCTCCCTCTCACATTGAATCTTTACCATCTTAAATCATCTCTGACAATTTTGGAGTGGTATCTCAGAGCTGTTTTAATTTGCATTTTTATTAATAGAAAGTTTAAATAATTGTTCAGGTGATAATTTGTGTTTCCTTTAAGAGCTAGTTATCGAATTCAGGTGCACAGGCTGCTAATTGATATGTGGATAATTATCTAAGTGGGATCACTTTGGCCTAGAAGTTTCAGGATACTTGGTATGACTAATAAATTCCTATTTCCTGCTCTCTGGGATTCCCTAGGACTCGATTACCAACTGCTAGCAAAATAACAACAACAGTAAAAAAAACACCGTTCCTTTTCCACTGTTACTTTTTAGTTTATATCTACCCCTCCCAGGTAATCTTCCTCTTCAACCCTCCCCTTTCAGTTAACTCTTAAAAATGCTTATACTATTGTCTACAAAGTCCCCTTAATCCTAAATCTCTTCCTTTCACAATTTTTTTCATATTCTGATATTCGTGGAAGATGAATTTACTCCTGAAGATTTCCTTAATTCCTTGCCAATGTGTTCTAGTGCTGATCTGGCCTCTCTATTTTTTTTCTTATACTGGTATAAGTACCCAACATAAAATACAATGCTAAGAAATGATTAAGGCAGAGAACAATAGTACTGTGGTCTCCCTATTCTTGAACACTTTAGCTTTCTTACTAATCAATCAACCAACAAGCATTGATTAAGCACCAACCTGTCAGCAAACATTCAGCTCTGGATATATGGTGGCAAAAATGAAGTCCGCTAGCATTCACTTGGGGGTATTCAACATGGACATGTATAAGTACATATAAAATAAGTTTCTTGTTTGCAAGAGAGTTGAGAAGGTGTTTCCTAAAATCTCTTCCACACTTGACACTCTAGAATCTTTAGCAGACAAGACAAGATTCATAGTCAAATGGCCACCATGGAAATACCTGAATCTTTCAAATTTGAGTGAATATCTACATATGTGAGCAGGTGGGTACATAGTATATCTTGCTATCTAAATGAATAGGTACAGCCATGAAGGAGTGTATGATGAACAAGGAGCACAAATGCCCATGTATAATAATGTAGGACATCATGGATAAGAAAAGGTTAACAACATCTTGCAGAAAGAGTAGATGCTTGGACGAATGGTCCTGTGATCTCAGGAGGGATCAGTGTGATGCCCATTTAATTTTTGAACTTGTATAACAAAACATATTCCACAAATGAAAAGAAAGGTACATTCTCTTGTCATAAACTCTGGGTGATTCATTTGTAAGGATGCAAAGAAAATTATTCACCTTGGAAATGACCTATTTGAACTTGTTGGGAGTGACTCAAAGGAACAAAGAAACATCCAACATAATAAATTAATCTTCCACAAGAACAGAAAATCGCACACTGACACTTGTAGAATTTCACCTTATCCAATAGATTGTATTTGTCAATTGAATTTTTTTTCCCACAGACCAGACCATTCATTATGAGAGTTTCTTTAGCCTTTTATCTTCTTATTTTATCTCCCCAGATCTTAGCATAGTACTTGGCACATAGTAAACACTTAATAAATATTGATTGATTGATTAATTCTCACCCTTCCTTTTGGCAGGGAATTCTACTAATGGCTTTGAAATCTCATGGAGACTTTGTGAAATTGGTGTGTTTACTTGAAACTAGCAACTTGAGAACAAGTTCAAGGCTGTGAGATGTACACTTCACAATTTCCTTTGTATTCTGACCTACTTACTGAGCACAGGGAGCACCATGACATTCGCAGTGAATCATCTTATTGATTTGTAACAGAATACACAGATGCAATCAGCTGGAGAGGGGTAGTAATTGTTTCAGTATGGTCTGTGGACAAACATCTCTGAACATTGATCCAGCATATCCCATAGCTACAGCTTTCCCATCTCTGAGATGTTTCTCCTGGAGGCTTTAGAGCCTTTAACTTGTTTGTTCTTTAAAGGCTTCTTTAATTAAATCATGTAAGATCTGTGTTATAGTGCTCAAATTCATCTTCCCCTAGGATGGACCCAAGAATTAATGTGGAGGAGAAAGATCACTGGAACAGAAGTTAAACTTGGATTCTTGTCCCAATCCTTCCATTAATTAATTGTGTGACTCCAAAGTCACTTTACCTTAGTCAGCTTCATATTTTACTTATATTTTAAAAGAGACAGGTATATTTCATGATCTTTGATGATGAACTTTAAGATTCTATTATTTTATATCAGAGTTTCTGAATCTGGGCTCTATGAATAGTTTTTAACAGTAGGACAGTTTTATGTGGTATAATTGGTTTCCTTTGTCTCCTATGTATTTTGTTTGATGGATTTAGAAACATTCTTCTGAGAAGGGATATCACCAGATGGCCAAAGGGCTCCATAACACAAAAACTTCAGAGCCCTTGTTCTATATTGCTTCTGTGTTTCTAAATATTAAATCCATGAGGTTTATATAATATTAGGCAGGATTGTAGCTCCTGCTTTTTCATATTTGTACAAGAAGGAAAAAAATCCTGGAGGTGCAGTGGATAAAGAACTTTTTTCAATTAAAATCTGCATTAAAGTCTTGCTCCTGTCACATACTGTCTGTGTGATCCTAAACTTTTGGGGATTTTAGACTTCCAAAATTCTAGAAATCTTTAAATTTCAGAGAAAGTGTTCATTAACCTTGGTAAAAGGAGTTTCTTATTGGAAGCTCTCACAAAGATAAAATCACAGTCAAGATTGAGATGAAGATGAAGGTGATGATGAAGACAACCATGATGATGAGAATGCCCTCCATCCATACCCCTCTCCAAGTTCCAGCTTTCTTTGTTAAATCACAAATGACTCTTTCTTATTTAAATCTAAGGATAAGAGACAGCTTGAGTGTCAGGTAGAGAAGTGATCTTGGAGTCCAGAAGACCCAACACTTCTGGCACTTGAGTCCTTGGAAAGTCACTTAACCCCTGTGTACATCAGGAATCTCCCTATGATTTAGATATCACATCTTAGACTGGTTGGAAGTTCTGTAGTTGGATGAAGTTCTTCAAGCTTCCCAGCTCATGATAAGGAGACTGGGAAATGTAGCCATGACTAATATAAGAACATCATTGCCCAGAAGACAGAATCAGAAAGAGGTATCACATATAGCCCTGAATTAGGGAGGCAGCTTTTTGTGTTGTTTCCCTGTTCTGTCACAGTGCCTAGCACATAGGCTTGCTAATTGATTCCACAGAAATCTCATTTTGTTGGTTGAAACTAGTTGTGACTGGGGTTATTGATTGGTTATAGTCTCCTCTATTACCATTTCTAGGGCTCCATAAACTCTTCTTTGCCTGTGAATATTCTGAGTTAGATAGTGAAAGAAATTCATGATTATCTGTAACGTCATTGCTTTTAAGAACGACTATATTTATCAGCAAAAGATAGAATAGAGCTACAGTGCAAAATCTCAAAGCTTACATTTTTTTGATCTACATAAGTAATCTATATTGGGCGTTCAAGAATAGGAAGGGTAGGACTCTATAGATTATGTAATAAGTAGGAAGGTATTGTGGAATTCCTTCCCCTTAATGAATTTATGGATTAAAGGGGGACATAAGACAAGAACAAATAAATATAAGTATATATATTTAATTAAACACAAGTATCATTACTCTCCTTTTCCCTCTCCCCTTCCCTCTTCCTTTATATCCTTTTCTCCCTTCCCCTCTCTCTTTTTCTCTCTATCTCTCTGTCTCTGTCTCTCCCCCTATTTTGTTCTACTATGATTGCCCAGTAAAAGATTGTATTATTCTCAGTTAATAAATGTTTGTGGAGTTGAGTTGAATTAAATGAGTCAAGGAGATGAAACATGTTTTGTTGAAGATAACTTGCATATGGTGCAAATATGTTGTACCAAAGCAGATGTTTAATCAAGAAATTACAGTTCTAAAAAAAATTCTGGCACCAACCCCTTGTATCAAAGTGAAATCATTGATTGGCTTTAATATTCATTTTTTTTTTAAGTTTTCCAGTGAATGCTTCCTACTATATACCTTCAGGGCAAGATGGATTAAAGATGTTCACTCTCATCACCTATTTAAGTATCTTCCTTTTTCTGGATAGATAAGAGATTTAACAAGACCTTGAATTCCTTCATAAATAAAGAATTTCTCTTTTTGGAATACTCCTTGCTGTCCTGTAAATATTAGAATGTGAAATTAATGCAGTGCAAATGTAGAAAAGAAATGATGGTGTATTTCAATAAATTGTCCTCTATAAAAGTTCTTTTGAAACAATAGAAAAGACAAACTGTGAAAACATATTTTTCAAGTAGCTTTTTCAAAATTTGTTTCATGCTTTTTGTTTCTTTTTAAAAATACCACTGTTTCCCAATAACATATCCCTCCATCCATGCCTCCTTGTATTAAGGAAAAAGTTAAGCAAATCAAAGTGTGTGCTACATTCATTCCCCATTGTCCATTACCTCTTTGCTGAAAGAATATTTTCTCCTCAGCCCTTTGGAATGAAAATTTTTTATTACATTAATCTGAATTCAAATGTCTTTTAGTGCTATTTTCCTTAACATTAAAGTGACCTTTGTGTATTCAAGGAGTTCTTCAGATAGGAGTAGAATTTCATAAACATTCTTGCTGCAGGGTATAATAAGTGACCATGATCTTCTGTGAAAGTTGATTGACTTCATGTTCTAATGGAAATAGTAATAGTCTAGGATTCATGAGCATGGGTTTTAAGCTTTGCTCTGTAACACTCATTTTTGTAATGTTAAGCAAATTACTTACTCTCTCTGTAAGTCAATTTCTCAGTCTGAAAAATAAATTATTATAGGGTCTGCTCCTTCCCACTCAAGGATAGAAGAGTATGGAGGAGTAAAAAGTGTATTGTTCTGGTAGTTCAGGAGACCTGGGTACTAGTCCACACTCTGCCTTTTATGTACCTGTATAATCTTGGACAAATCACTTCACTTGTCTGGACCTGGATTTCTAAAATAAGGGGAGCTGGCCTATATGATTTTTAAGGTTCCTTCTAATGATGGGATTTTTATGACTACTCTTTGATTACTGGGAGGCCAAGTGAAATCATAGATATATAAGTACTTTGATTTCTTCAGTAGAAAATATCCGTATAGAAGACCCAAAGAATTTCAACAACATTGAGGCAAAATCCCAAAAAAGCCAAAGTAAAAGACAAATGAACTATATCTAAATATTTATAAAATTACTCTTTGTAGTAGCATAGGCTTAGAAGCAAAGTGAATGCCCATCAATTGAAAATGGTTGATAATTATGCTATATAAATGTTTCTTTTTTATTAAAGCTTTTTATTTGCAAAACATATGCATGGGTAATTTTTCAACACTGACCCTTGCAAAGCTTTCTGTTACAAATTTTCCCCTCCTACCCCCCTCCCTCTTCCCTAGATGGCAGGTAGTCTAATATACATGTTAATTATGTTAAATATATGATAAATCCAATATATGTATACATATTTATACAGAGTTATCTTGCTGCACAAAAGAATCAGATCTATAAGAGAAAAAAAATCTGAGAAGGGAAACAAAATGCAAGCAAACATCAAGCGAGAGCATAAAAATGTTATGTTGTAGTCCACATTCAATTTCCTCTCTCTGGGTGTATATGGCTTTCTTCATCACTGAACAATTTGAACTGGTTTGAAACATTTCATTGTTGAAGAGAGCCATGTCCATCAGCACTGGTCATCATATAGTATTGTTGTTGCCATGTATAATGATCTCCTGGTTCTGCTCGTTTCACTCAGCATCAGTTCATGCAAGTCTCTCCAGGCTTCTCTGAAATCATCCTGCTGTTCGTTTCTTACAGAACAATAATATTCCATAACATTCATATACCATAATTTATTCAGCCATTCTCCAATTGATGGACATCCATTCAGTTTCCAGTTTCTAGCCACTACAAAAAGGGCTGCCGCAAACGTGGGTCCCTTTCCTTCCTTTAAGATCTCTTTGGGATATAAGCCCAATAGAAACACTGCTGGGTCAAAGGCTATGCACAGTTTGATAACTTTTTGAACATAGTTCCAAATTTATGCTATATTAATGTAATGAAATAAAATTGTACATAAGAAATGATGAGCATGAAGAATTTAGAAATGGAAAGGATTATATGAAATGAGGCGTTGTGATAAGAATCAGAACATACATCTCTAATAACATAAATTAAAAGAAGACTAAAAGTAAGCCCATCTCTGAGTAATTATAATGATCAATATTAATCCTGGAGAGAATAGGTAACAAACCATACTTTCTTTCTCTCTGTAGACAGATAATGCACTAGAGGACTAGGATATGGCATAAGTTATCAGACACAGCCATGTATTGGCTCTTTTTATTTAACTGCTTTTATTAATAAGGAAAAGATAATTCTAGAGTGGGTATTTAGAAATGATCCAAATATAAAAACTTAAAAGGATGAAACTAGATCTGCAATTGTATTGGCATAGTGCAGTCAAACACTCAGTCCCTGAGCAGACTCCTGAATGCTGCCCAAACCAAATTAAAATATAATTGGAAAATATTCAACAAAATAAATAAAAATACAATAAAACATGGACAGAATAGATTTTATTTCAATGAATAATAATATCAAAGATGACCATAACTTTGGTCAATAGTTAAAGGATTAAGAGATATTTCCTTCCCATTAGAAATTATATTAAAAAATCTAAAGTAAAAAATCTACCCTTACCCTTTTGCCATTTGTAGAGGCATTTTGGGAAGAAAGGTAATGCAAAGTGCGTGCCCACTTTAATGGAGAACATGCAAATTGTTTTTGTCTCTCCCAGTTATCCTGCAAACTACATGAGGGCAAGGCCTATCTATCTGTAATCCATCTATGTATCCATCCATCCATCATCTATCTATCCATCCATCCATCATCCATCCATCCATCCATCCATCTTTCTATCCATCCATTCATCCATCATCCATCCATCCATCCATCCATCTTTCTATCTATCCATTCATCCATCCATCCATCCATCTTTCTATCCATCCATCCATCCATCCATCATCCATCCATCCACCCATCTATCTTTCTATTCATCCATCCATCCATCCATCCATCCACCCATCTATCTTTCTATCCATCCATCCATCCATCCATCCATCATCCATCCATCTATCCATCCATCTTTCTATCCATCCATCCATCCATCCATCATCCATCCATCCATCCATCTTTCTATCCATCCATCCATCCATCCAT
>JAJPUD010000722.1:487442-521171 GCA_023553655.1 Myrmecobius fasciatus
CATCCATCCATCCATCCATCTTTCTATCCATCCATCCATCCATCCATCCATCCATCCATCCATCTTTCTATCCATCCATCCATCCATCCATCATCCATCCATCCATCCATCCATCTTTCTATCCATCCATCTATCCATCCATCCATCCATCATCCATCCATCCATCCATCCATCTATCTATCTATCTATCTATAGGTCCTAGAACTGGAGGGACATTCTTCATGACCCCATTTGGGGTTTTCTGGGCAAGGATACCAGAGTTTTTTCCATTTCCTTTTCTCACTCATTTTATAGATGAGGAAATGGCCAAACAAGGTTAAGTGACTTGCCCAGGGTGACACAGCTAGTAAGTATCTGGGGCCATATTTGACTGTAGGTGGTTGCGGATGACTCAGGGCAGGTGCTCTGTGCACTATGGCGCCACCTAGAGGGACTCTTAGAGATCATTTCATAAGATCTCCTTTTACAAATGAGAGGACAGACTCAGAGGTCAGATGGCTTACGGCAGGTCACGAGAGCCGGCTAAGAAGCGGACCCCGTTCCAAGCCCAGGTTTTCTGACTCGGTCAAGGCTCTCTCTCTTACCTTGCACTGTTTGTCTCTAGCAGAAGCTCAGAATCCCCGGTGTGTGTGTGGGGAAGTCCCTTTGCCTGCTGGGTATTTAAGATGGGCGATTTACTTACTATGGTCAAGTCCTTCAACATTTCTGGCTGCGGTTTTCTTATTTGCCGCTGAAGGGGTGTCTCCGGTCCTTCAGTTCTAAATCTTATGAGTTCTGTGAGCCCCGCTTTCCTCATCTTTAAAATCTAGTTCAAATACTTGTATCACTCACCTCCCAGTTTTGTTAAACTCTGTAAACTAAAAACCCTAGATTAATATAAATGATTACCCACTTCTAATTGCTGTTTCCATTTCTTGACCTCTTAACCTTGAAATTTTACTCCCTGGACATCTTTTCACCAGGCACCCCGCTTCCTGCAGCAGAAATGATGACCTTTTGTCTCTGAAACTCCTGCTGTGGGGTCCTGCTGATCTCTCTGATGAGAACCTCTCTCCCTCCCCCAACAGACCAGTTGCAAGTTGTTTTTTTTTTAATTTTTTTATGAAAGCTTTTTATTTTCAAAACATAAGTATAGATAATTTTCAACATTCATCCTTGCAAAACCTTGTGTTCCAAATTTTTTCCCTCCTTTTTCCCCACCCCCTTCCCTAGACTGCAAGTAATCCAATATAGGTTAAACGCACAATTCTTCTATACACATTTCTACAATTGTCATGCTGTACAAGAAAAATCAGATCAAAAAGGGAAAAATGAGAAAGAAAACAAAATGCAAATAAACAACAACCAAAAAGGTGAAAATACTCTGCTGTGATCCACATTCAGTCCCCACAGTCTTCTCTGGATGTAGATGGCTTTCTCCCATCACAGGTCTATTGGAATTGACCCAAATGAATCACTTTGATGTTGAAAAGAGTCATGTCCATCAGCATTGATCATCACATAATCATGTTGTTGCCATGTATAATGATCTCCTGGTTCTGCTCATTTCACTCAACAGATCATGTAAGTCTCTCCAGGCCTCTCTGAAATCATCTTGCTGATCATTTCTTATAGACTAATACTATTCCATTAACTCTTCCATGACAGTTTCAAGTTCTTGAACCATAATTAAATCAATACTGCCATACCATCATGACTACTAGAAAAGATGCATGAATCTACTCCCTGATGACTCCATTACTATTCTTGTGTATCATCCCTGAGTATGCTCTGGCCTATCATCCCAGAGCCAGACTACATCTATGAAGGGGCTGGAGTTTCCTCTTTTTTACTGTCATCTGCTTGAAACCCCACAGGCTGTACGCCCCTTCATTCCTGAGGACCAGTGAGCAGCATTCTAATTCCATGTGCCCACTTAACATCGATTTGCTTCTACAAAAAGAAAACATTTATTAAGAAAATATGGCAAGAATAGAAATACAAATATTTTTCCTCAATGGAATTTTTCCTCCTCACCCTCCTCTTTCTTCCCCTTTTCTTCCTCTTCCTCTTCTCCCTTTCCTTTTTTTTTTTTTGAGGCAATTTTGGTTAAGTGACTTGCCCAAGGTCTCACAGCTAGGGAATGTTAAGTGTCTGAGGTCACATTTGAACTCAGGTCCTCCTGACTTCAGGGCTCTATCCAGTGTGCCATCTCTCTTTCCTTTTCTTTATCCTCCTCTTTCTTCTATTTCTCCTTTTCTTCCTCACCTCCTCCTTCTTCCTCCTTTTCTTCCTTTTTCTCCTCCTCTTCTCTCCAACTGAATATCAAAACTGAACTCCCCGTAAGTATATACATTTTTTAAGATCAAGAACTAGCTTTACTTTGCATTTTATATGCATTCCCAAACCCTATCCCCAACTCTTAGCAAACTTGGCTCCTATCAAGTAGAATGAATAGTTATCATCTAACCTATTTCACAGTGTTATGTTGTCTAGCACATAGTAGCTATTTAATAAAGGCTTATTAGTTGATTGATTTAAAAAAATTAAAAGTACTATAGAAATATCAAGGATTATTATCTGGAAAGGGATAAAGAAAAGCATCCTTGGTCTTGCATATTAAACACTAAATTCATCTTTCATTTTCTTGAGAATATAAACATGTACAAATCTTTTTTGTACATTTTTTTCCTTTCTATGAAAACATGGAAACATGACATTTAGGGAGATAAATTCATGCCCCTCACAGCCATTAAAAGCAAACACTTCCTTTGTGTATTTTTATGATATTAGAGAATCATAAATTTTGAGTTAGAAGGGGTTATAGATGAGGAAGGTAAGGAGACTTGACAAAGGTCATACAGCTAACAAGTGACAGATCCTGAATCCAAACCTAGGGCTCTTCATGGTACCACATTGCCTCCTAATTTTTTTCTTTGGCATTCCCTAGGAATATATGACTCAAATTGGAAAATTCCCACCACCAAGTCAGTTTCTGGGGAGTCAGACTTTCTAGTTCCCTCAGTTTATCTTCAGATATACATGTATGTGAAGCTATTTTCTAGAGGTGACTAAATGAACATTTCCAGGGAGCATCTGTTATTAAGAGTCTGATGCAGCATTTTCTCAGATACATGGAGCCAGGATCTCTATGCAGACTTCAGAGAAATGATTGCAAAAGTGCAAACAGGCCAGAGGATGCAAGTCATCCTTTCAATCAGCATTTTCTCCTCTGAACCTGTCAACGGGGCTGCCATTTCTTATGGGCATTTTATGGTCAACACTTTGAGAGTCTCCCAAGGCAGAGCCACACAGCTCCCATCGGCTTTAATAAGAGACATGCGCCTGAAACCACATGCTGCACTTGGAAAATTTATGGGCTGACCTAAGCATCCTCTCTAGGGAAGGGAGATCTTTTACTGCTCCCTGAGTCAGTCAGAGAATCAAAACCAAATGTGTCTGCATTTCATGTGAGCATTTTTTTTACATATATATAAACTTTGCAAATATCAATTATGTGTGGTTTGCTGTTATAAAGTTTCTTTCCCTTTTATGGAGGTTGAGAGGGGGAAGGGCAGTGTAGTGGAAATGTAAGACTTTTTGTTGGCGCCATGCAAGGCAGATGCCTAAGACTGGAACTCATCTATTATAGTGCCATGTTTTACCCTAACTGCTTTGCAATAAAACTATATTTGTGTCTCCCAATTTTATTCTACTGTGGTAAAACATTTGATGGGGGAAAGCTGATTTCATATCCAACTGATATTACAATGCTTACAGGTCTCAAATACTAAAAGAACAAATCAGTTTCATGACTATCCAACTATTTGAAATGTGACAATTGCTTTGCAGTCAGAAGATAAAAATCTTGGCTTTGCTATTTATATAGTGGCTTTAGGCTAGTCACTTCCCTCAGTTTCTTGGCCTTTACTTTCTTGCTCTGAAAATTAGAGAACTGGACAAGATGGTGTCTAAGGGATCTTGCCATCTAACTCCTACAATTCTGACTTGTTTTTTATATGAAAATGACACAATCATTCCATGCCTGTAGCCCCCCACTTCTCTACCAGGTTAAAGTATTTTATAATCTGTTCTCTTGGCTCAGTGTTAGTCATTGCAGTTAAACTGATTTTGACTCCTTTTTTGAGTTATTTTGTTGTGTTTATATTTCTATTTACTTTGCTCAGTGTCACTTCATGCAAGACTTTCTATGTTTCTGAGAATGAAATTTCTCATATTCATTGGCAGTATAGTAAGTATTCTATTACATATACCATTATTTGAGCAGTCATTCCCCAGTCAGTGGATACCCACTTGTTTCCAGTTTTTCACTGGAAAAGTCATAGCATTCATTTTCTTTCTTTTTTTTCCTGTAAATGATATATATTTTTTCATTTTTATAAGATTTTGTGTTCCAAATCTTTCTCCCTACTTCTCTTCCCATCCCCTTCCCCAAGACTGCAAACAATTGTGTATATATATATATATATATGTGTGTGTACACACATATATATACAATCATGGAAACATTTCCATATTAGGGATGTGAAAGAAGAAATGGAACAAAAGGGAAAAGATACACACAGGAAAAATAGTGTGCTTCGATCTACATTCAGACTCTATAGTTCTACAAGGTTTTGCAAGGATCACTGTTGAAAAATTATCCATGCTTATGTTTTGAAAATAAAAAGTTTTAATAAAAAACAAAAACAAAACTAAAACAGACTCTATAGTTCTTTCTTTGAAAGTGGTTAGCATTTTCTGTCCCGAGTCTTTTGGAATTGTCTTGGACCATTGTATTACTGAGAAGAGTTAAGTCAGTCATAGTTGATCATTGCAAAATGTTGCTTTTACTGTGTACAACATTCTCCTGGTTCTGTCCATTTAACTCAGCATTGATTCATATAAATCTTTATAGATTTTTCTGAAATCAGCCTGCTTGTCATTTTTTATAGCACAAAAGTATTTCATTACAATTATGTATCACAGATTGTTAGCCGTTCCCCAATTGATGGGCATTCCCTCAATTTACCACAAAAAAGGACTGCTATACATGTTTTTGTAAATATGGTTCCTTTTTCTTTTTTGTGATTTTTAAAAAATTTATAGACCCAGTAGTGCTATTGCTGGATTAAAGGATATGAACAATTTGATTGCCCTTTGGACATAGTTCTAAATTGTTCTCTAGGGTAATTGGATCAATTAACAACAACAATAAATTGGTGTTGCATTTTTCCCACATCTTCTCCAACATTTATCATTTTCCTTTTCTTTCATATTACCAATCTGAGAAGGGTTAAGAAGGTACCTCAGAGTTGTTTTAATTTGCTTTTCTCTAAGCAATAGTAGTTTAGAGCATTTTTATATGATTATACATATCTTGAATTTCTTTAAGAACTACCTGTTCATATTTTTTGATTATTTATCAATTGGGGAATAATTTTTATTCTTATAAATTTGACTCAGTTCTCTATGTTTTTGAGAAATAAGGTCTTTATCAGAAACACTTATTGTAAAAATTGTTTCCCATATTTCTGCTTCCCTTTGAATCTTGGTTGCATTGGTTTTGTTTAAAGAAATCCTTTTTAATTTAATATAATCAAATTTTGCATTTCATAATGTTCTCTTTCATTTGATCATTTTTTTCCTTTTTCCATAGATCTAATAGGTAAACTATTCCTTGCTCTCCTGATTTGCTTATGGTATCACCCTTTATGTTTCAATTATGTAACCATTTTGACCTAATCTTGTATACAATGTGAGATGTTCTATGCATTGTTCCTGCTATACTATTTTTCAGTTTCCCAGCCGTTTTGGTCAAATAGTGAGCTCTTATTCCAAAACACAATTTACATTTTCAAGATGACTAGCTGTGTTTAAGATTACAATCTATGGTTTTGCAAACAAGTGAAACTAATTATTCAAAACAAGGATAGATCCTGTAATTTTAGGCTAAATAATTCAATTCCATTAGGCAAAAAAATTTAAGCTCTTTAAAGATAGGGATGATTTTTGCTTTTCCTTTGTACCCTCAGAGTTTAACATAGTGCTTAGCATACAACAAGCACTTAATAAGTGCTTTGTTGTTATTCAAGTTTTTCAGTCATGTACAAATTTTCAAGACTCCATTTGGAGATTTTCTTGACAGATATACTAGAGTGGTTTGCCATTTCCTTCTCTAGCTCATTTTACAGATGAGGAAATTGAGGCAAACAGGGTAAAGTGATTTGTGCAGGACCACACAGTTAGTGAATATTTTGAGGCCAGATTTGAACTCATGAAGATGTCTTCCTTGATTCCAGATCTGGCACTCTATCCACTGAGTTACCTAGATGCACAATAATAAATGTTTATTTGTTGTTAATTAAATACTGTATGAAAAGCACTTCACTAGTCCCTGAGGAGATTCATATATTTCAGATAAGATATAATCACTGTAATGGTACCTGCCCTCCTCAAGCTTGAAATCTGTCTTGCAGAGAGTAAAAACCAAAGATAACTTGAATGCAGAATATTATGAGAAATTAAGTAGAGATATCAGACAGATCCATGAGAATTTGTGTACAAGGTTATTGGCTGACAAGATCAGAGAAACCTTTATGGAACATGTGGCATTTCTGGGTGGGGAGGAATTCAACAGGTTAAGAGAAGGAATGACTGGAAATTCTTGGCACAGGGAAGAAACGGGCAAAGTCTTGACACCTCGAGATGTATAAGTATTTGACCTACATCTCCTTCCAACATCACAATAGCCCTGAGAAGTACCTTAAGTATTTGCATCATGATTTAATAGAGGAGGAAACAAATGGAGAGGGCTAAAGTGACTTATTTAAGACTCTCACAACTAGTTAGAATCAGAGGTAAGATTTGAACCCCACTCTCTGGGATCAAAGGTTCATTTGAACCCCCTTCTCTATCATGTCATACTCCCTGGGTTATACCAAGGACATCAAGGTTTCAAATGGATGTAAATGAAATGGAGAGTTAAGCCGTTAATAGCAGTAATGAAGTCAGATGTAAGAGCAGATATGGAAAGGGAAGGGGAAAATAATAAACTTGATTTTGGATTTATTGATTTTTGAGATTAAGATCCACATACTTGCAAAGATATTTTGTAAATGCTTGGAGATGGAGGTCTGGAACTCAAAGGGCAGGACTGAAGCTGGAGATTTGAGAGTATTTTTCATAGAGTTCATTGCTGAAGCCTCAGCTGTTAATGAAATTACTTAAGTATATATGTGAAAAGAAAAGAGGATATCAAAGACAGGACGTGGGAAACACTCGCCTTAAAAATAAAAAAGATGAAAACCCAGTGAAGGAGACCAGGAAACAGCAGTTAGGTAGGGTAAGTAAAATAGAAAAATGCAGTATCTTTGAAGTCAAAAGAGAAAAGACTATCCAGAAGGAGAGAGTAGGGATGTTGAAGGGCCTTGCCATAGCACAGATTTATTTATACTCATATCTGTCATATAAATCATAGTATCGTGTGGGTCTCTCCCTTTTGCAGCTAAAAATCTGATGATGGACCAGCTGAGTTACTCCAATTTAGCTCTTCTATCCTTGTTTCTTCTGGGTTTTTAAATTCCATTATCCCTTAGGACCCTGTCTTTTTTTTAATTAATCCATCTTCATTTACTCTTTTATTTTATGCCAATCTTTTTAAAAAACAACATTCTTAATGCATTACATAATTGATTTTATTATTTATTATTTCCCTGGCAATTATACTTATTTATTCATAAGTTAAATATTCTGCTCACTGTTTTATGTTCTGTTTTAAATTTTCTTGCAAGAAAACCTGAAATATGTTCCTTTGATTGAATATCCACTTATTTTTTTTAGTTGATGATTAAGTTCAAATTTGCAGAATATGTCATTTGTCTGTGCTCCTGCTGTGGACACATGGAGGTTTGTTGAGAAGTCGCTTCGTGAACACATTTAAGTATTAGAGTTCTCTTGTTAATTAATTGAGGATTTTGCCTTGTCAGGGATTCTGTCTTTTGTGGATTTAGTTGTAATTACTCTACATCTGGCACATAATACCTTTTGGGGATGACTTGTGGATTGTAGAAAATTTGGAGAAAATGACTAATCTATCATCTTGCTAGTTATGTGATGCAGAAGTCCCAAGAAAGTATAAATCAAGTGGCAAACTTTAAAGTGCTTTATAAATGCTATATTATCATCATAGTGATTATTATTACTCTTAAGAAAGGCTTCTTATAGGTAATCCTATAACAGAACAAGGGATTCCAAGAGGCAGAAGTAAGAAGGTAAATCATTCTAGATATAAAATGGAAACAGTCTGTGCAAGGACACAAATATAGGATAGGAATAGCAAGCAGTCTAACTTGATAGGAAGATATAATATACAAGAGGGAGTGACATATCATCAGCCTGGAAATATAGGCAGGAGCTAGATTATGAAGGGTTTCAAATATTAAAGTAAAGAAATTTATCCTTGAGGCAACAGGGAGTCATTGATACTTCTTGACTTGGATAGTACCATGGCCAAACTTGGGTTTAGAAAAACCATTTTGGCAGCTTTGCAGAGGGTGAATTGGAGCAGACGGTAATTCTAGGAAGATTGTTGCAGTTAATCAGAAGGTTAATGCAACTGATTCAAGTGGAAGGTGATGACAGGAATAAGGATGGGATGAATAGAAAAAAGGAAAGATGCAAAAGATATGGAAGAAATAGAATCTATAACTTGACACCTGACTGCATGCGAGGAGTATGCACAAAAAGTAAAGAGTTGAAGGTAATTTTTCAGAACACCACATCCTTCCAGTCACTCAGGCAGGTTCACAGCTTCAGAATCAGCTTCAACTCTTGACTCTCCCTTTTATGTTATTGGTTGCTGAGTCAAAAACTCAGAGATTTAGAGCTGAAAGGGATCTTAGAAGTCATTGAATTCATATCCCTCATTTTAATTTTTTTTAATTAAAGCTTTTTATTTACAGAACATGTAAGTTATTTTTCTACATTGACCTTTGCAAAAAAATTTTTTTTCATGCCCCTTATTAAAGACAAGAACTTGAGACCCAGAGAAGTTAAATGATTTGTCACAGTTAGTATGTATCTGAGGTAGGATTTGAATGCAGGTCTTTCTATTCTAAGCCTGGGGTTTTATCTACTACATTATCCTGCTTAGTAATTTACTACACCATCTCTCTAAAATGAGAACTTATTATGTGAATGTAATGGAATACTATTGTGCTATAAGAAATGATTAGCAGTAGACTTCAGAAAAACCTGGAAAGACTTATGTGAACTGATGCAAAGTGAAGGAAACAGAACCAAAAGAACATTGTACACAATATCAGCAGCTCTGTGCAGTAATCAAGTAAGAATGACTTAACTCTTTTTAGCAATACAATGATCCAAAATAGTTCCAAAGGACTTGTGATAGACAATACTATTCACATTCAGAGAAAGAAGTGATGGATTCTGATTGTAAATCAAAGCATACTATTTTCATTTTATTTCCTTCATGTTTTTGCCCTTTTGGCCTGTTTCTTCTTTTACAATGTGACTAATATGAAAATATTGCACATATGATTGCACATATATAATGTATATCTAATGACTTACCATCTTAGAAGGAGGGAGAGAGAAAATTTGGAACTCAAAAATTTTTTAAATGAATGTTTAAAATTGTCTTTACATGTAATTGGAAATATGCTATTAAAATTTTAAAAATAAAATAAGAATTATGTGTGAAACCTGGGAAGCTGGACAACCATCAAATGTAAGTGTGGCTAAGGACTTAGGACAGTTACCTATGTGAGCCTTATTCTTTAAATCCACCTTCCTTGCTTCATTTGTCTGTGAATGAAAACAGCAATAACATAGCTAATGAAGAACTAAGTGACAAATGCCAAAAACAAAAAATAGGAAAGGAATACTAAAAGACTCAAGTTCCAAATGCCAGAAAATATCTTATTGTCGAGATGATGGCAAAATATGGAGCTGTATAATGAAATTATATACCAGACTGTAACTGGTCCCATGCGTGGAACCTAGAAGAAACTGATTGTACCTGGAGTATTTTTACTCTATAGATATGAAAGCCCTACATGATGATTTTGACTATGTAGTTCAAGAAAAAAAACCCTAGAGCTAGTAAGAAAAATACTTTACAGTTCTAAAATGGCTGCAGATGTCACCAAGACAGTGTTTTAAGTAAAAGTATTACCAACTCATGATTCATTTTTTGAAAATATGAGTAACTTTTAGAACTTGTCTGTATTGACTTAATTTCTGGAATAAGTTAGTAAAAATGCATATATGTAATATATGTGTATGTGTGTACATATGTAGATATATACATATACAGAGACACACATGCATCTATAGTCACACCCTACATACACACACATACACACACACACACACTACAGCCATTGCTGTTATCATCTAGTGAAGCAATTCCTATGGAAAAGGGGCCATTGATTCTTACCAACTATCAATTAATTGGCAGGCAAGCCAACCTAGCTGAAGCAGCAAGATACCCTGGGAGAGAGAGAAATAGATTGCAGGTATCAAACAAGTCAAATCACCATCATCACCATCACTTTAGTTATAAAAGGCTTTGAATTCTGAAGGATTTTCATTTAATCTTATAGATTCTAGGGAGCCACTGGGGTTTATTGAATAGGAGGAGTGACCTGATCAGATCTGCCTTTTAGAAAGATCAATATGACAGCTGAGTGGAGGATAGATTAGAGTAGGGAGGTATTGGAGATCATTTTCATAATGTATTTCAGTATAATGTATATATTTATGTATATATCTATACACACATATAGGTATATATAATTATGTACATATACATATGCATACACATATGTGTATGTTCACACCCATATATCTACACATATGTGTTTCTATACACACATATATATTTATACACACACACATACACACACGCATAAATAGACTCACCAAAAATGCCTGAGTGTGTTTTTGGTGAATGCAAAGCCAAGAATGAAAAGCAAATGGAGAACAGGGAAGGCACTGCACTCACCTGGATTCTTCATCCTTGCCACCTAAACCTATACTACATATGGAGACTTCTCTGACCACATTGGCTGTGTTTTTAAAATGCTATGGAAGAGCCATTCCCATTTGTCAAAGAGTATTTCAATTCCCTTTTCAAAAGCAGAAGCTCAGCGGTAGGCCCTTCATAACCTGTAACCTGCTCCCTTCCCATTTTTCCAGGCCTTATACCTACCATGTACCTTAGAACAGTGACATTAGCATTTGACATTTGAATGTTGTCTCTCCCAAAAGACTGTAAGCTCTTGGAGAAGAACTGGGTTTTTTTGGTTTTTTTTTGTTTGTTTCTTTGCCTTTCTTTGTATCCCCAAGATAGTACAGTACCTGGCACATAGTAGGAACTTAATAAATGTTTATTGACCATCAGTTATGATCTTTAAATTGTTTTCAGAATTATATTTTGCGGTGCTTTAGTCATGAGTACTCCCTCCTGGATCACTGCTTTGTTGGGGTAGAGGAAGTCTGTGTAATTGAATGAAAGTGTTCGAAGTGACTCAAGATAGGTCATAGTGGAGAGTTCTGACAAAAGAAATCGGCAATGGCTTTGCCCCCAAACCCCATTTCAACCATAGGGACTTGGCATGTTATGGTCCACGGGTTCATGAAAAGTTGGACCAACAGAGCAACAAAGTTTCAAGTATGTTATAGTATGTTTGCTTGTCAAAAATTTTTTTTAAACAAAATTTATCAATTTTTCCCTATTAGCGATTTCTAAGATTTCACCCATGCCCACAATGGGTTTGTTGAATTACCTATGCCTATTTAGAACTTTGCTGGGAGAAAAGAGGCTGAAATAAGCATTAAATTTCATGGTTCCATCCATTTCTATGATTCTATGAACAATCTCAAAGGAGAAAACTTGGAGATTTCGGTTGTAAAAAGGAATTGTTTTCCTGTTAATTTATAGTCTCCCTGACCAATTCTCTGCCCTAAAAAAAATATTTTAAAAAATTTAAAAAAAAGTCATGGTTGATTCTATCATATCAGTGATGGGGGTATTTAAATTTTATTTAGAGAAACATTTGTTCAAGACAGTATAGAGAGAGGATGTTGTGTTGTGGTAATGTAAAGGATAATCTTACACTAATAAATATTAAAAGTTTCAGATGTCATATAATCTTTTAGGGATGACTATAACTTGTTCTAAGAGTTGGAGAATTGAAGACCCTTTGTCCAGGTCTGATCACTACCCTAATTATTTCAAGGGAGGAGCTCTTCCTGCATTGATAAGAGAAAAAAATTGAGAGTTAAAGACTATTAAAGGTTTTTCTTTTATATGCATCCAAATGCTTGTAAGATAATTTAAAAATGCTTCCTTAATATTTCTATAAGGGGATGAGAGTTGTCTGCTTCTACATAGTGAATTCTCTATTGATCAGAGGAAGTATGATATAATAGACAACTTGCTAGCTGAGAATCAAGGCAAGACCTGGATTAAAATCTCACCTTAGACTAGCTTCATAATGTTGGGCCAATCACTTAACCTCCCTAGGTTCCCCATTTTTAAAAAATTGACATCATTATAATATCCCTAATTCTTTCAGGGTTGTTGTGAGAATCAGATGAGATGAATGTATGAGAAGCATTTTTAAAACTTTAAAGTGATATTGAAATGAGAGCTATTTATGATTATTAGGAACCATCAATCTAAGAGCAAAGCTTGATTAGGATGGAATGACAAAGTAAATTACAAACGAAAAAATAGGGTCATTTGTTGTTTCTCTCCTGAGCTGGAACTGAACTTTTTTTTTTTTTAATTCTTGTCCACTTCTTGAAACTCTTTTTGGTAGCCAAAGTGTGTATCAACCCTCTTTAGTGGGTTGTTGTTGCTGCTGCTTTTCAGACCCCTTTTAGGGTTTTCTTGGCAAAAAATATTGAAGTAGTTTTCCATTTCCTTCTCCAGCTCATTTTATGTGTGAGAAAATTGAGGCAAACTGAGTAAAGTGGCTTGCCCAGGATCACACAGCTAGAGTCTGAGATTAAATTTGAACTCACCAAGATGAGTCTTCTGGGTTCACTGCCCTATCCACTATGTTGCCATCCAGTTGCCCTCTCTCTAGTGGGGCCACTAACAAATGCACCTTGTGCTAAACAACACGTTTTTAGCTCTTCTGTTAGTCAAAGCTAGGAGCCACACCCAGTAGGTCATCCAAATGGCCCCCCAAGTGAAGAATTTTTTTCCAATTACACTCAACAGGAAAACCCTCAGGCTGCCTTGATATTTAGGTTAGAGCAAGTACATACCTTTCAACTCCTAACATGTCTCTGTTAGCTAGTGCCAGGGCCATACAAATTACCTCGAAGTTTGAGCAAGTCTCATGGCTGCGCTTAGCAGTATTGGAGACACAAAGCTGCTAAACTTTGCCCTTCTTCCCATCTGCTCTACTCTGGGTTCCTGCCCCTTACAAATGCAAAAAAAAATGTGGTTATCCTGTGAAATTTTAGAAACTGGGCTATTGTTAGTTGCATAGAATCATAGATCTGAAGATGGAAGGCACTTCAGCTGCTATCTAGGCCAATTGCCTTATTTTACAGATGAATAGATAACTGTTAATGGACAAAGAGTGTTTGGATTCAAAATAACCACTGCCACAACTAGCTTTTTTATAGAAGATTTGTAATACATTGTATAACTATTATCTCATTTGACTCTCAACACATTGTGATATAGATGCTATATCCCCATTTTTATAGGTGAAGAAACTGAGGTAGACAGTGATTAAAGGACTAGCTGCTCACAGAGCTAGTAATGTTTGAGACAAGATTTTTTTTAAAAATTATTAAAGCTTTTTATTTTCAAAACATATGAATGGATAAAATTTCAACATTAATTCTTGCAAAACCTTGTGTTCCAAAATTTCCCCTTCCTTCCTTCCACCCCCTCCTCTAGATGGAAAGAAATCCAATATATGTTAAATATGTTAAAAATATATGTTAATCCAATATATGCATACATATTTATACAATTATCTTATTGCACAAGAAAAATCAAATCAAAAATGAGAAAGAAAACAAAAATCAAGCAAACAACAAAAAGAGTGAGAATGCTATGTTGTGATTCACACTCAGGCCCCACAGTCTCTCTCTGGGTGTAGATAGCTCTCTCTATCACAAGACCATTGGAACTGGCCTCAGTCATCTCATTATTGAAAAGAACCAGGTTCATCAGAATTGATCATCACATAATCTTGTTGTTGTGAGGCAAGATATGAAGTGAGAGCCCATTTACTACTCCATCCAGCTGCCAAAAGAGATTCCTCATCAAAAAATGGACCCCAGGCCACTCACTTTTACCAAAGCACCCCTCTCTAACATTGAATACTCTTCCAGTTCATAGGATCTGAAATTTAAACCTGGAAGGGACTTGAGAGAGCTTCAAATCCAGCTCCTCGTGATACAGATAAGGTGTACAATAAGGCTCCTCTCATCATCTCTTCTTCCATTCTACCTCAGCTACATCCAGTTGGTCACTCCTTGATCTTGCCATTACTCACAATTCATCACTTCTACTTTCATGAACTCTGAAATTCCTTTATCTGATCACAAGGAGAGTAGTCCCAGTAAAGAGGGATGGAAAGCAAGCGAAGAGTCATTTGTACAATGGAGTGGACAGGAAGGTCCTGGCCTTGCCTTTAATGTCCTCCCCTCCCCTTCCCTCTCAGAAGAGAAGTAGGAAAATGGAGAAGAGGAACAGGGATGGTCTGAAAAGGCAAAGGGAGGGTATGAGGGGGAAGAGGGCTGGGAGCTGTCCACAGTGATCGATTACTTTCCATGAGCAGAAGGGAACAGCAGGAGGGCAATATTTGCTGGAAGAAGCATGATGGGCTACAAGTCCCCAAGTAATTGTATCTGACTGAAGAATAAGTGTGGATGGGATGCAGAGATGGTTAGTGTCAGGTTTGGAGGATATATAAGTTAGGGATAGAGAGTAATTAATTAGTGCCTTGACCATCTGCAGACTCTGGCTTCTGAGTGTGTGTGAGTGTGAATGTGAGTGTGTGAATATGAATGTATGTGTGTGACTATAGGTGTGTGAGGGTAGTGTGTGTGTGTGTATGAGTGAGTGTGTGTGAATATGAATGTATGTGTGTGTGACTGTGAATGTGTGTGTGTATGAGAATGTGTGTGAATGTGAGTGTGTGTATGTGAGTGTATGTATTAGGAGTGTGGTTCCTTTCACATGTTCTTTGTTCTTGAACAGGACTAACATCAGAGAGACATCAGAATGTCTTGACTTGCAAGTGAACTGGATTTAGATAAGGCAGAGCTGTGCACAGTCATCAGGCCCCCAGTCTCCTCCAGGTTCATTTCTTCCATTGGTAAGGTAGAGTCAGGCAACGGGGGATGGTCCTAACCTGCCAGAAGAGCCCCTTGTTGGAGTGCTCCTGCCTGTGGAAAGCCTCTCTCCATGTATGGTCTTCAAGTTATCCACACACATACATACATGTACATGTGTAAGTATGTATGTGTATTGTGTGTGTACAGATAGTATACATGCACATGCATATATAACATGCACATGTGTATCTATATAAAATGTGTAAATGATATATAAAAATGTAATCTGTAAAATGCCTATGTCAATACATTGGTCTTATAGATATGAACATGTATAAGTGTGTATTACATACATGTGTAAAATATGCATAAATATGTGTATATGTTACATTGTACTGAGGGTACTGTTAGTGTATTCCCCCATATATATATTTATTTATTTAAAGATAAAAGATAGATGTATAACATATACATAATATGTGTATATTACATTTATCTTTTTAGCTGTTACATCCTCCCAGTAGAATGTAGACTCCTGGAAGGGTTTTCCTCTTTTTGCCTTTATATTTTTAGCCACCAGCACAGTGCCTTGTACAAAACAAACTTAATAAATAATTGTTGCATTGCATTAAATTTAGGAAGCATGAGAGTTGTTGGAAATTAAGGCAACATCAAAAGATAGACTCCCAGAACCTGCAGCCGGGCAGTGAGTTTGAAATGCACTGGGTTCTGGCCCTTCTGGGCCCATGGAGGGATTAGAAGTTTTGAGGATCTGGAAGACATGTAATAACTGACAATAGCAGTTCCCAGCTTCTCAGGAAGTGAGAATGCTCAAAGGAAAGCCAACCGACCCTGAGTCTGGATGTGAGCCTAATTAGTGACAAGTTGGAAGTGTTTCTCACTGCTGGTCTGGGTCACTAATCTGGATGCTTTCTTAGCTACATGAGCCTGCCTTTTAAATTTGCCCCTTGAATTTTGTCCATGGCACATGCTGAAATAATCCATCTCTGAGCATTGTCATGTGTGAGTAATATGCCCCAGCAGATGATGCAGATACTGGGACAATGCCAGATATTTCTCATTCATGTATGACACTTTCATTCAGCACCTTTCAAACAGTATTCCCGAGTTCAAAGTTCTCCTAGATGCTGTTATCACATTGTATGATTGCATTCAATTGCAAAGTTTGGTAAATCATAGGGATCATCAGTGCTCTGAAACTATACCAACAACGCACATTATTTCTGACATGCAACAAGGCAAGTTTACTGAAGGGCAAAGCAGATGTGCACTCAGGGTTCCTGCTAATGCAGATCCCACACCTGTTTACTCTGTTGGGAGAAAATGAAGAAAGCCAAATGAATATGGCTTCTTTTTAAAATTTATTTTTTAATTTTTTAGGTTGCAGAAATTCTGGCTTAGCTTTTTCAGTCAAAACCGGAACCTAGGAGTAAGCAATGAAGCAAGCCTCCTAAAGTGGGATAAATTGCAGGGAGTGCAACAGAGACATTGTTTTAGTATTATGTGGTATAATGTACCTATTTTGAGTGACTTGTACTTTCCATATTGTGTACTATAGGTATTTGTTTTGTGATTAGTCAAATTGTATATATAATGGGACCTTGAACATGCTCATCTAGGTGGGAAATGTCAGGGATCTATTTTGGGGACAAAACAGTCTATATTTCTGGATAAGACTTTTTTGAATTGAAGTGTTGCTATTAAAAGTCACAACATATTCATAAAATTGCAGAAATCTGAGTGATAATCCAGTGTACCAAGTATAATAACACATGTCTAAAAAGATTTGTATCCTAACTTGTCATTTATTTTTTCATGATCAGAAAGTTTAGGCATTACTATTAAGTAATAATTGGTAAAAGTAAAATTTTTTTCTGAGGAGAAAAGAAAAAATTTTAATAGCAAACAGATTTCTTAGTACTGTAAATATTTAGATCTGTGGCTTCCATCCAGTTTCTTTCAAGTATTTGTTTATTTGTTTTTTTAGTGTGAAGAATTATCCTTTTTGCTAGCATAAATTATAGTTTCTTCCTGGAAAAAGATCTCTGTACTTCTGATCTGATCTGATAAATGTTGTGATAAATATATAGAGATATGAGATAAATATAAGTAGAGGAATAGAGGCAAATGAAAACTATATCTGTATCTTGTTGCTCTCTCGTATCTGCCTCATCTCTCCATTTGAGATTTTCTTGTCAAAAATACTCAACCGGTTTTCCATTTCCTTTACCAGCACATTTTACAGATGAGAAAACAGAGGTAAACAGGATTAAGTGACTTGCACACAATAAATTGTGTCTGAGGCCATATTTGAACTCAGGAAGATGAGTCTTCCTGACTCCAGATCTTGAGTCACTCACTAGCTGAGTCATATTTATATCTACTTTTCTTTATCTCCACATAGCTCTATTGATCTATTTATCTATCTAAAACTTTCTAGAGTAGAAAAGGACATTAACTTCTTTCTTAAAAGGGGAGAGGGACAAATAAACTCCAAGGCGTGGACTGAATAGTTATATTCCTATATAATTAAAATCAAGTGTTATGAGAAAGTTCCTATCCCTTGAGTAGGGGGGGGGGGAAGGGGGAAGATTAAGGCTTTCCTACCTCCTTATCCTTCATTCTTCAGTATATTTACTAGGACAGGCCTTCCTTGGGCTAATTTGGAGTACATTAATGTCTGGACACAGAGAATCTCTAATAAAAATAGCAAAGGAGAAAAGCATACACTAAGATATCTTATTTTGTTAATACGGAGATGAAGAAGTAATTTATTTAATCCAACTGGCTTTTAAAATCAGGGTCTTGGATCTGAATTTCTTAATTAGAATGAAAATTAGCTTCACTATAAATGCTTACACTAGTGTTCAAAATGTACAAGGATTAGTCTCTCTGTAGTGAGGCACACATTGTGAGATGTGGCCAGTATTTTGATTTATTTTACTTTACTATTATTTCTTAAAAGAGAGAGTTCCATTGTATGTGAGGATGGGGAGTGAGGAAGGAGGTATTATTGAAAAATGATAGCGATATTTTTTAAGCCTCCATTGAGTATTTCCTTAAAAAAAAAGATAGTCTGGATTGTTCCTCATATTACATCGAATCTTTGGTTGCCAGGAATATTATATGCCCCACAGTTATATTGGCGAGGGGAGGGATTCTTTACTTTGAATTTATCCTCTAGGGTGGAGAGGAGAAAAAAGATAGAGGAAGTGGGAGTTGATATAAGCATAGAAAAATAAATTCACCCTACTTTTAGTTGCCCCATTCATTTGTGACTCTCTAATCTGCCTCGGGCTCCTCCTCCCACTATCTTCAGAGAATTTTACTCCTGGGCTACCTTAAAGCCTGTATGTTTTAGAGTCGGCAGTGTTTATTTTTTCCCCTAACTTTGACAAGCACTTACCCTACAGTGTAGAAAATAGGAATGCTGAGAGCCTTAGAAATCCACACAAAAATAGAAGGAGAATTTACCTTACCCCCTCTCGGCAGTACCATGAGCATTTTAAAAGATGTTTAATGAAGCATGGAGGTTCTTTAGAGATGACTTGCATTCAAGTTACAAACATTCATTCTCCATCCTCCTCCCCAAACTGGACTGAATGCAGCTCTCATCTCTCCCCCGCTCCCTCCCTCCTGCCCACAAATAACCTTGGTTGGTCATCTCCCTCCTTTCTCCCTGCCCTCCTCCCTCACTGGACTGCAAAATATCCTTTGGTCCCCTCTCCCAAATCAGCCTGCAAATAGCCCTGGGGGGAGAGAAAGGAGGCTTCAGGATGTGTGACCTGAGCAGTCAGCTTAGGAGAAATGTGCACAATAAACTTCTATCTGGACTGAATTGTTCTGTAAAGTGGCAATCACTTCCCAGACAGGGGCAGGAGAGCCCTTCATTGTAAACTTTTAATCACTGTTACCATGGGGAAAGCTACTATTCCATCAGAGAAAGTGCCTAAATGCAATTAACACATAGTTCACTTGCTCCATATCACTTTGGGGATAGGAGTGACAGTCTCAGGACAGGGGGGAGACTAGTGGTTTGGGAATGAAAATGGCTTCTAGGACAGTCTGTGCCCCTGAGGAGCCATAGGGAAATGACCTTGAGCATCTGATGCTCAGTCAGGATGCCAACTTTGGTCCTAGGCAATTCCTACCGCCTGAACTCTCAGGACTGTGGCTGATGAGGGACAGGAGAAAAATGCTAGTTTAGTGTAAATTATAAGGGATAATTCTGTGTTAAGAGCAGTGTGTGTGTGTGTGTGTGTGTGTGTGTGTGTGTGTGTGTGTGTGTGTGTGTGTTAAAGATCTCTAGCTGATTTTAATTCACAAAACATTGAAAATTCACACACATCCTCTGGTTGAAATAACTTTTGTCTGAAGTTTGCTATTTCACTCCTCCCTTCAGTTGCCCAGTTTGCTTTTTATGGAGGGGTGGAGGGGGAAGAAGACAACACAATAGATTAGCATCCTGTGTGTATTTTTCTAAGAGAGGGCAAGCTTGCTAAGCACCCACCACTGGAAGCCAGGAACTGCTGAGTTCTTCCCTTGGCTTTGACCCAGGCAGCCCATTTTTATGGTGTTGCAAACCTTCTATTTTCACCAACTCATTTGTAAAATTGAGATGATAATATTTGTGACATCACAGAGCTGTTGCAAGGAGTTAACTCCTCCTTCCACATTCCCTGGACCCGCAGAAGGGGATGTTAAAGTCTCCAATGTACACGGTCACAAAATAAGGATTTGGGGGAGTGCTTCCTTAATCAAGCCGGCTAATCAGCTTCCCCCCAGGAGCTACTGCTCCGGAGTTTTACATTCTAGTCTTTCACGACACGGTATCCTTTATATTGCTGTCTGTGGCAAAATAATCTGCCGGCAGTTTAATTTTCACCGAACACTGGGACCCAACGTACAACTCCTTTATCCTCACGTATGAAAGTCTCTCCTGGGAAATGGGCAGTAACAGAGCGGACCCCACCAAACACAGAAACAGCTTGTGAATCTGGCTGGTATTCTCTTTGCACCATTTCTAATTAGTTAATCTATTTCTCTCCACCATATCCTCGGAGGAATTCTCCACTGGGCTCCCTCCCTCGCTTGGAGACCACAGAAAGCCAATGACACTGATTTTTTCCCCTCCCTTCCTTAATTAAAATGTTAAACAGGGTTAGGATGCCAAGATACATCAGAGATGTTTGTCCCTCCTGTGTCCTCCGAACCCTGCCGGTGGGGGAGTTCAATAGGAGGTATTGGACTCAACACATGTTAGTAAGTTTCTAAATGTAAGCAGCTCAAATTATTTAATGGAAACTTTCTCCTTTCTTGTAATAAGCATGTGGTTTGGTAAAGGAATATGTGGCGGGGCGATACAGTTGGATTTGGTGCCCTGCATTGCCCTTGGGGGAAGGAGTCACCATGGCAACGGGCAGCTGGTCCCTACAGAAGCCTGCGGGTGCTCTGCAAGGGGGCAGCCAGCAGGAGCTCAGCCCCTGTGGGCAGTGTTGGGCATTCCCTCATTGTCTTGCCAAGCATCAATATTCTCAATAGGATTAGAATGGTTAAGGGGCTAAAAGGCTGTGGGAAAACTTTTGTCTGCTATCTTTATCTCATCGGCGGGTTGTGTCTTAACATTTCCACTCCTCCGGACAATAGGGTTAAAAGTAAGAGCAAATGTTTTGATGGGTTTATTTTGAATTATGAATTCACGAATCTGCATAATAGCCTGTCAGCTTCCACAGGGCTTTTTAATGTGCACTCACAGAATTGGGAGAATAGGCCTGAGGAAGGAGGGAAAGGGAGGCGGGGGATGGAGAACAGTGAAAGATGTTGGGCTTGAGAATTAATTAAATGGGACCAGAGGAGACATTTTTCTTCCTATGAATACCCAGGGTATCTTGGAAACAAAGTCAGTGCTGGCAATCTAGTTTCTTGGGGGGGGATACTAAATAATAATTTCCCCCCTTCTCTGTCTCTCCCCTGCCCCCAAATTGGTCGGTTACTTATAGAGGAATGAAAAGACATAGGTGTGTCCGGCTCCTTTGCCACATACTCTACATAACTTGGATAAGGTATGTTGTTTGGGTCTGTGGAAAATATTCTCCCAAGCTCTCTTCCAAGCTATCTGAGAGATGCTGACAGCCACGTGTCAGGGAGAGGAGGTAGGTAAAAAGCCTAGCAGAGACAGCCTGGGCCAGAAGCCAAAACAAGTGTCAAAAAAAGCTTTTTTTTTCTCTTTTTTCCATAAAAATAATTCTGAGCCCCCAAACTTGCCATGGCAGCAGAGTTCATAAACAGATCTACCTTAGAAGTTTCCCAGGATCTCTAATTTTCTTTAATATGACACCCTATTGTGAACTCTTCTGTAATGACACATTATCTTTGCATTGTCCAGAGCATATTTTTTTTTAAGATTTGCCCCATTTATTTGGGGACTACATTGTTAAAGATGATCAAGACAATAAGGTGCTTCTTTTCCAGATTTGTGCTACTTCTTGTGTTGGGGGTATCCTGAAAGAATATCCAGACCCACTGGTATATCATGTTCTAACCCATTCAGATAACAAAATGACCCAAGAGAATTCTCACTTAGCATCCTGTGGAAAGGACTCCTAAGGGCCTTCTCTTATCTCCTTCAGATATGATTTATTTATCCTTTATTAGAATTTCTTGTTGCTGAACTGTATATACACACAGCACAGTATACATGTATATCTAAACACATACATATACATAGTGTCTATCTATATTTGTATATATAGATGTGGGTATAGATTTTGTACTTCTGTGTATATGTATGTGTGTATGGATATGTGTGTGTAATTCAGCAATAAAAAAATTTGAGGAAGGTGAATAAAGTGTATCAGTCCTCTTGAACGGCACTGTCAGAAATATATACACAATACACACATATACACAACACACAAACACATGTACAAACATTCATATACATACAACACACGTGAACAGATACCCTTGTCTACACATGTATACACACATATATATGCTGGCACACATTTATACACACATGTACACACATATTAATCATCTCCTTCTAGAGGGGAATTATATACTGGTAACAACCAAAATGCCTTTTCTTTCAAGTTCAGATTTCTAACCTTATCATCTTATTGTCCTTACAAGTAAGTTGCATGATTATTTGCTCCTATTGCCTGATCTCACAGGTGAGAAAGGAGCAGTTTATTCATTCTGGAGAAATGCATTGACTTTTGTGCCCTGGAGGTACAAATGACTTCAAAAAATAGCCAGACAAATCAGATTGAATGTTCCTGGTTTGAGGGAGACTGTCCTGTATCCCATAGTTCTGTGTGGCTTCTGTTCTTTTCCCCATCCAACACCTATGAAAATTAGTCCTCCTATACTCCTTTTGCCCCTAATTTTCAAAGCAGAAAGGCCTCTTCCCCCCATCCCCTATTCCAATATATTATGCTAGAGTTTGACAATTCAAATACTCAATCCATACATTACAGGTGATGAAATAAGAAAATTTATTGAAATCCATTTCAGAACTATTGTTTCTGCTTGAAACATAAGTTTGATCAGTCATAAATAAATAGTGAAGAGAAATGCAGGCTTGATAACATTTTCACCAAAAGGCCTCTCTCTACCAAAACTTATTTTAGGAGATAATCTAAGAAGCAGGGAACACTTCTTGGTTCCTCATAAGCCTTGGCATCCAAAAGCATCCACTTACTATTCTGACTTGGCTATTGCGAAAAATCTATAAAGAGGGCATAAAATTTAACATGCTCTTGTTATTTCTTAATTATCTTAACATTAAGTGGACAGAAAAGTAAAGCATATTAAAATGATCAGGCTTGGTTAGAATTTTAAGCTTTGCAAGATTTTTTTCAAGCTTTTCATCATTTCCGGTTACATCCAAAATATCCTTCATTTAATGTTCAACTGGATGAAAGAGGTGTTGTTGATAGTGACGAGAAAGAAAAATGAAATCGGGTGGAGGAGGGGAAACCATTGCTTAAAATGCTAAGAAGCAGAAAACTGAGAATCATGATTCCCTCTGCTACCATAACCTTAACACATTGCACATATGTAATAGACACTATAAAAGTTATCACCACATTCAGTAGTTTCTATTACAAACAGATTCTATGATGGGATGAATTATGGAGGTGATGAGAATCATAACTTTGAATTCCTAACGTGTGTTTAGGATAATATCACCAATAGCTCTGCATTAGCATACTAATATGTATTTAATGAATTAAATAGTATTTAAAAATTCTTACTATGTGCCAAGCATTGTGCTGAATGATCCAGGTACAAGTAAAGAAGCAAAGAAAGTCTCTGTCATCTCCCAGATGGAGATGGGCTTAGATTTTCTAATAGGGGAAAATTGTACCTAGGGAAGTATTGACCATGGAGGGGCACATTGGACAAGAAGATGACTAGGGCTGATAGATATGTCTGCCTGAAGTCTCTCCCCACTTCAATCCATCCTTCATTCAATCATCAAAGTGATTTTCCAAAAGCTTAGGTGCAACCATGTCACTCCTCTACTCAATAAATTTCATTGCTCCCTATTACCTCCAGGATCAAATTCTAGATATGCAAAGTTCTTAATAACCAAACCCCCTCCAGCCTTATATCTTACTCCCAGTGATGCTGGCTTCCTGGTTATTTTATGAATAAGACACACAATCTCCTGGATTTGGGTATTTTCTGGGATTGTCCCTCATGCTTGGATTGTCCTCCCTACTTACTGACTTTCCAGACATCCTTTAAGTTCCAACTAAGATCCCATCTTTGAGAGGAAACCTTTCTTAATTCCTATAAATTCTAGTGTCTCCTCTCTGTTAATTATCTCCTTATCCTGTATACAGCATGCTTTGTATGGATTTGTTTGCATGTTGTTTCTTCCATTAAGTTATGAGCTCCTTGAGAGACTTTTATTTTTTAAATTCTCAAATGCTTAACATAGTGACTGGCAAAGAGTAAGTGGTTAACAAATGTTTTGTTGTTGTGATAGAATATTAAAAGATTGTGAAAGGTTTTCAATATTTGTACTTTATCCTATAATCAACAGGGAGCTAATGACCCTTCTTGAGTGAAGGAATAACACTATTATACTTTAGGAATATCAATTTGGCAACCTTGTGGAAGATGAATTAGAGAAGGGAGAGACTGGATGCTAGAAACCAGTTAGGAGGCTAATGAAAGTGAGATATGGTGAGAACCTGAACCAGAGTGATTGTAGTATTATTTAAAAGAAGGCAATGAAAAATGAATAGAATGGACATGGCTTGGTAACTGGTTAGAATTTGTGGATGAGGAAGAAAAAAAAAGTCAAGAGTGAATCTAAAGTTGCAAACTTTGTTAATTAAAAAGATAGTAACCCTCTAAACAGAAATAGGGAAGTTCAAAGGACCAATGAATTCAGGGAAAAGATAATAAATTCTGTTCTGAATGTGTTGAATTTAAGATGACTATTGGACATTCAGATATCGATTTCTAGCAGATAGAAATGTGAAGTAGAACATGGAAGAGAGATGAAGGATGGATTAACAAACTTGAGAAAATGATAGTTGAATAGTTCACCAAGAGAACATCAAGAGAAAGAACACTATTCTATTGGGCTTATATCCCAAAGAAATCGTAAGAGAAGGAAAGGGCCCCACATGTGAAAGAATGTTTGTGGCAGCTCTTTTTGTAGTGGCTAGAAACTGGAAACTGAATGGATGCCCATCAATTGGAGAGTGGCTGAATAAATTACGGTATATGAATGTTATGGAATATTATTGCTCTGTAAGAAACGACCAGCAGGACGATTTCAGAGAGGCCTGGAGAGACTTGCATGAACTAATGCTCAGTGAAGTGAGCAGAACCAGGAGATCATTATTCACAGCAACAACAATACTATATGAGGATCAGTTCTAATGGACATGACTCTCTGCAACAATGAAATGCTTCAAACCGGTTCCAATTGTTCGGTGAAGAGAGCCATATACACCTAGAGAGAAGGATGTGAAATGTGGACCACAACATAACATTTTCATGTTCTCTATTGAGGTTTGCTTGCATTGTATTTCCTTTATCAGATTATTCTTATTCTTTCTTGTAGATATGATTTCTCCTGCAAAAAAATGATGCAATAACTATACATATACTTGATTTCTTAAGTATTCTAACATAATTATCATGTAGTGGATATCCTGCCATCTAGGGGAGGGGTGGGGAGTAGGGGGGAAAAATTTGTAACAGAAAGCTTTGTAAGGGTTAATGTTTAGGAATTACCCATACATATGTTTTGCAAACAAAAAGTATTAATAAAATTTTTTTTAAAAAAGAGAAAGAACACTAAGAGAAATAATCTAGAAAAAGAAGAAGTCAAAACAGAACTTTGGGGAACCCACAAAAAAGAGTCTGTAGGACATAGCTAATGACCAAATTCAAGAAAGATGAAGACAGAAAAAGCCACTGGACTTAGCAGTAAAGAAATCATTGGGAATCTTACAGAAAGCTATTTTAGTCAAGATGAGGGATTGGAATTTGGATTATAAAGAGTTGAGAAAGCCATTGGAAAAAATGGGATATTTCTTCCCAACATGGCAATATGTTTGATGGCATGAAACAATATTTATTTACCACTAAAATTAATGTTTTCAGGCAAGAGATGTATCTCATTAGCTCTGGTTGATGATGGTGCCAGATATTTTAAGCACTGATTTCAGGAAAATTGGTAGTTTTTCAAATCATAAATTATGCCTAATGTTTATGTAATACCCATCACTCAGAGCTTTCAGTGACTTTACAAATATTACCTCATGAAGACATGTCCCATCTTAGGGTAATGAAAGAAATGATGTCTTGAAAGGAGAAAGTGAAAGATCTCTTTGGAGCCAATGGTGATCCCTTGATACCTTGATAGTCTGTGATTTTACCTACCTC
This sequence comes from Myrmecobius fasciatus, assembly GCA_023553655.1. Lineage (NCBI taxonomy): Eukaryota > Metazoa > Chordata > Mammalia > Dasyuromorphia > Myrmecobiidae > Myrmecobius > Myrmecobius fasciatus. Next base: position 513,702 of record JAJPUD010000722.1, read on the forward strand.
CAACAGAGCAGATTACAGCTAGTCTACACATAATCTTATGTGACTTCATATTCTCCTGTGAATACATGGTGGGAATAAGGTGTGGAGGGGAGGTCCACACATAATGCAGGAGAGGACTTTCTTTCGTTATCTGAATATAATGTAGACACCAAATCTTAGCCAACCACTGGTTATTGACTGCTCTTGCTACATTATCCCCTAACGCCTTCTTTTGTTGCATGTCTCCTTGATATATTTTACAATATTTGTTGTATGATACTATTGTATCATGTAATAGCCTAGTAAGAATTGTTTTTTTAAAAACCTAGCAATTTCGTCTATTCAGTTACCTTCATGAAGGTTTATGCCTGTCATATCTTTAAGGATAAATATCTACTATATTTTAAAAGATGTACAGGAAAAAAAATTTCCTTGATAATTTGTTCCATGCTTAGTAATCCTAATAATCAGCAAATTGTTCATTGTGTCTAACCCAGACCCTTCATATTTTGTACTTTGAGACCACTTTCTTTTATTCTATTCTTGGTGGGAATGGAAGAGGGTGGTATAAAGGAATAAAGACTGTACTGGAAATGAGAAGGAAACTTGATTCAGATCTTACCCTGACCTTTTCTAGTATAGTGATGGGAAAATCAATTTCTTTGTACTTTAGTTTTCTCATCAATAAAGTAAGTCTCATAACACCTGTAGTATCTACCTCACAGAACTGTTATGAGAAAGAAATGAGATAATGTGTTAAAACTCTTTCAAATCCTTAAAGCACTACATAAACATTAGCCATGATGATGATGATGATGATGTAGAAAAACCAATTACTATCCTTTAAGTCTATTCATCTTTTGAAGACTATTATTAAATTATTCTTTAGTCTTTCTTTCTCCCGGCTAAATAAACCTAGTTAACTCTTTTGAACCTTTCCTCATTGACTTCATCTTCCAACCCTTTTATCTTATTTGTTGTTTTCCTCAGAATGCTCTCCAAGGGTTTGCCATTTTGTCATATAAACAAATCATCAAGGATCAAGTAAATCACAAGTTGTCCAAACTTGGATGCTTCAACTAGAGAATAATTTTAAGGCCAACTAGAACTAGGAAGTCACCAGAAACATTTTTTTTCAAAGGTCCTTCCCTGGTCTTAAATAAGCATAAGCACAATAGAACTCTTGGGAACAAAAGACCAAAGCGCAAAGCTCAGTGGCTCCTTGGAGTCCAGGATGACATTTCTGTATGCTCCCTGCTCTTGAGGAAATTTCTGAAAAAAGTATTAATGATAAATGATTGCGGCACTGAGTTGGCCCTTTAAGCTTCTAAATTTTATTTTTTCTTTAGCTCACATTGGGGGATGCCTTTTGAATAATTCCTGTCAGAGCCACAATGGGTAGTTTTAGAAAATTACAAACACTTTATTGGCAAGGCTTTAGGGAAAAAATGTAGACAGGTTTTCAGGGGAAGGCCAAACAGTCTGTCCCTATGGATTGAGACAGTGAGATCATTGTAATTTTTTTTTCTTTATGGAGAAGATTAAAGTGATTGGCTAAATAAAATGCTCTCATCATTTATTTCTCTGAAACTTGGATAATGTATCACTTCCTACTCTGCTCTGAAAATAAGAACACTCAAATTTTATTTTCTTTGTAGGTTTTATCAGACTTAACTTTTTCTTTTAAATGTCTTCAATGGAAGGTGAAGCCAGGTAAAACTAAGAGATTTTAAACCCAATAATAAATAAATCTGATTCTCAACTAAATATTCTTAAAATTTCCCAGTTCCAGGAAAAGGAAAATAAAGATGGTGGAACTGTGGAGCACAAAAAGTATTTAACTGAGAATTCTTAGTCAGAATTTTAAAAAAATTGAATTTTAAAAGAAAACAATAGTGGATGCTTTCCACAGATCCATAAGATCATAGACTTGAGCTGGAGGAAAACTTAGGGAGCATTTAGTTGAACCTTCTCTCATTTTACAGATGACAAACTGAGGTCCAACTTCACACAGATAATGAGTGACAGAGATGGTATTTCAACTCTGGTCCTTTTGACTACAAATTCATTATTCATATGTTAAGTATTCTGTTAAATTGAAAGATTTTGAAAGAAATTTGATATAGTTCAACATGTTTCATTAACCAACTTGAGAGCCTTTGAGAGTTCAAGCACTGAATATATTAAAAGTTTCAAAGAATCTTACTACAAGTTGATTTTGACCAGGTCACAAGACTATTAACTGTTCCTTATATGTTCAGTGCTTCCATTCATTTAACACTGAAAAATAACATATTACCTACTTAGGTAGAATTTATGATATTCCACCTGAAAAATGTAGGAAATGGTCTCCAATTGCCTGTACAATTTTATATTTCAAATGTGATTTCTCCTCCCTCTTTTTCCTTGTAACAAAATTCTAGAAAAAATATTTATCATATTTCTTCCTGAAATAAAGAGTTTGGTTACAGTTATGTTGAAATTCATGGGACTGAAATTTGAAGCTAATGTAATGTTCAAAATCTCACAAAATATGTCTTTCTTCTCCCCATCCAGAAAACATTATGCATTGAAAACATTTGTTGAGACTTTAAATACACATTAAAAATGTTTTGTCTATCAAATGAAAAAATATTTCCAAAGCACTTAGCACAGTGTTTGGCACACAGGAGGCATTTAATAAATATTTGTTCATTCCCCCTTATTTATTTCCTTAAAAATGACATTGATGCATTTTATTTTTAATTCAGATATTGCTGTCCTTCCTCCTGTCCTTTTAACCAAGAAAAATAACCAAAAGAGCTCAAGCAACATGGCAACTATGTCTTCCAGTTTGTACAATTGATACCTTATAGATACCCATGTCTCCAAAGAAAGGCATGTATACTAAATATTCATTTAAAATACTTGACTTGCTGGGTTAAACAAACTTTACTATACAGAGCAAGATAATTCTATTTATCTCTGACTAGTGGCCATATGCGTGAAAAATTTTTTTTTAAAAAAACCCACAACTTCTATCATTCACATTTCCTCTTCAGAGAATACTTCTGAACGATTCTCTGTTTATGAACATCAGAATAGGATGCTGATTGAATCAAAAAGAAATATGAAACTATGCTATAAAGAATAGCATTTCTGTGGCACTGTATATAAGAAAAAAAAGTGGAAAATATTTATAGAATACAAAAGGTCTGTGTTCTGACTTGTGTGCCAGGATTTAAGATTCCCAGCTTCAATGGGGTCAGATCTTAGTGAAGAGAGTTTACTTTAGGGGGACAGATAGAAATGGATAAAAGAAGATGATGAGAATTAAGCCCCAAAAAGGCAAAAAGAGGGGAGAAAATCAGTTTTTATAAAAGGGATAGTTCCTTTGGAATATGAGTTTTCTTTCTTAGAACCCATAGGTGCTTTCAAAATTCAGCTGCCATGTCATCTTCTACACGAAGTCTTTCCTGGTTCCTAATTACTAATATCTCCCTTCCATCCCTCCTTGCTTTTACTTTGAACATATTTTTTATATATTTTGCATACTTACATAAGCACATGTTATGTATACCCCCTCCCTTCCCATAGACTATAAACTCCTTGAGGGCAGAGCCTGTTTCCTTTTTATAATTCTAATATTACCTTTATAGTAGACACTTAATAAAGGCTTGTTGATTGGATGGTTATTTCTGGACAAAAGAATTATTCTAGCTTACTCATCAAATGCTTACTTTTCACCTTTTTGTATGTGTTATTATTTAAATTGGATTCTTTGAGCTTTGAAAGCCTCAGCTACCACTCAGGTTGATATATTGTATATTGATTTGTAGTTATATATTGATATATTAAAAACCCAGATTTATGGTAGCAGAAAGCCTTTTGGTGACACTGAAAAGGTCACATGGATCTTGAATATAGTTTAATTAATAACAATGACTTGTGTTTGACCATCCTCACATTTTTCCTATTACAAATCAGAAAGCTTTCAGATTTGGTCTTGTGAGTTTTTTCATTGAGAGAAGGAGACTTGGGTAAATATCCATGCATCAGGTATATTCGAAGAATGGAATGGCTTAGTGAATTGGATAGCTATGGAAGGCCTTTGGATTTGGATGGGCAAGGAAGATATGTAGAATAGTCAGATGAGGAAAAGTGCTTCTCTTTTCTCTTAGGTCAAATCAGGTATTAGAATAGTCATTTACTGTTGTTGTTTTTTGTCCTTCGGTCTTTAAGAGGACTATGACATTAGGGAGGAGAATGCTGTGACACGCAGGTGAGTTGGTTTTAGTGAGGGAGGGCCGAGCAAGGTCACCTGCCTCACCTTCCCCTACAGAGCCATCTAGATCCAGGACCAGATACAGAGCAGGAGGATCAGAGATGGCTCTAGATTTAGTGGGAGACGTTGCCTTTTTAAGTTAAGGTCTTTCCTAGTCTCAGTTTGAAGTTTCAGACTGAGGCAAACACCCAATCACTGATTAAGGTTAGGTAAGAAATGAGGCAGAAAATAACTTCTTTTACCTAGTTTTTTATACACACACACATACACACACAGACACGCACACAGACACACATATGTATGTAAAATCTGGGAGGGAAAGACTCTCAAGTTTCTGGCCAAAATAGAAATAATTGCCATTTATATTCACTCTGAGTCAATCAGGGCACAATGACCAAGTGGGGCTTGACTTGGGACATATTGTCAGTCAATCGATGAGAGCAGAACAATTTGGGTTTAAGGCATAATCCTAGTCCTTACTCCAAGATATCTTGTGAGGTTTCAGCTGTCAAAATTTAGTCCTTTGGGCAGAGCACTCACAGGTAAGGGTATATAGTGTATGGCCACATAGTGTAAGGAACACTGCAAATGAGGGGTCTTTTAATTAGTGTACCAGCTTGATTCATTTTGAGGGCTAAATAGCTGGACAAAATGATTGTATTATATGGATGAAGATCTTGTCTCCATAGCTGGGAAGAAATGGCATAAGCTTCTGTGCTCTATTCTCTCTTCAGTTTTAAGGTTGTATAAATGAATTATTATGTATTAATGTATTAACGAATTAAGTACAAATATGATTTTATCATTAATAGCTCAAAAAATCATTACCATCTTGTTTATATATTCAATGATGGAAAATTATGCCAGAATAATTACTGACTTGCTTATGGTTTATGCTTTGGAATACCAGTAAGTCATATAGAAGGGCTTTTAAAAAGAATGTAAGGCAAGTGCCACCATTCAAATTCCACCAGACATTTACTAACTGTAATTAAGAGTAACAGGTTTTTCTCATGACCTTCCGTCATGGTGCTGAATGGATCATTGTGTCGGTACATCTGTGAGTATCTCTGGCCTGCTCTACAAACCCTCTCTCTGTACCTCAGCCTTTGGGGCCAACAGTTGGGTACAGTTTCATTTTAAATGTGGCACTATCTGTTTCTCTGGTTCACATCACACCAAGGCATCTGTTTTCCTTTACAATCATTGGGGTCTGCGTGTGTCCTCAAGGGTGCATTTCTCTTCATCATTGTTGCCCATCTTAGCGTTTAATTCCCGCCAAGCTCAGGAAGTTTGCCAGAGAGTATGGGGGAGAGAGAAGTATGTGCCCGAAGTGGGCAGTGAGAGGGAAGGATAAAAGATATGGAAACTGGGACAAACAAGTCTGTGCAGTGCAGCCTTTATTTGCCTGTGCCAAGCCAGATGGCTGCTTTATGTGGAATCAATTAACAAGAAGATGCTGTGTACCAAAGGGCACTGCACTTTCTGTCCTCTCAGAAGAAAGGTCAGATTAGTCTCGCGACCTTCAGATATTCTGCCTAAAGGTGGAAATGGGGTGAAGGTGGCAGTGAAGTACAAAGATTTTTCAATCTGTGGAAAAAAGAATTCTATATCTGCATTGAGAAGATCTGAGTTCAAATTCACATTCTACCATTTAATATCTGTATAAGTTTGGACAAGACATCAATTCTCTCAGTTTCCTCATCTATAAAAGGTATGGGTTGGGGAAGATGACCTTTGAGATTCCAATCAACATTAAACCTGTGACCCTAAATCCTGTTGATCTGAGTTCTGAGTGATTTTTAACCCATGTTTTGAGCAGAGGATTGGTGCTGCTTTAGTTTTTGTCCATCTTTGTGAAGATCAGAAGCCTTTGTAGAAGTAGGAGGGATCTTAGGAATCATATAGTTCAATCTCTCATCCTCCAGGTGAAGAAGGTGAGGTTAAGATTACCAGGTCTCCTGATTCTTTATACTGTATCATATGAGGCTCCTTGTGCTCCAAGCCCAACTATTTTGAGTTCAGTTAAAACTGATAAGTATCTATGATGTGTCTGCTTTGGGTCAGGCACTGTGTTAGGAGGAAGAGATATGATGATCCTTCCCCCAAAAAAGCTCTCTTCAAGGAGCTTACATACTATTGAGGATGATTGATTTAATATAATCACATATATCACTATAATAAATAATATATATTATTTAATATAATAATAATTATATTATTAATATAATATAATAATTATATATTAAACTGTGGTTTAATATAAACCACAAGGAGTGGTTTCTCCTTATTTTGATCCAGCAGTCATAGCAAAAATAGGCCAAATCAAAGATAAATTAAAATAGCAATGTGGCTTTTAGCAGGACCAATACTAGATTTCAAGTTGTTCAGTGTCCTCAATTTAGCCTTTACAATTCTCAGATCAGGCTCTGAAAACCAATGATAGTTCAAGATCTGATTTGATTGCCAAAATAAAATGAGGATCATTAGATTCTTACATACATTTTTTGAAATGTATATAAGCCCTTTGCAAATCTGAAAATGCTATAGAAATGTTAGCGGTCATCATCATCATCATCACCACCACCACATCATCATCACCATCCTCATCCTCATTGCATCACCATAACCATAATTATCCTTATCCCATCACCATAACCATCATTATCCTCATTCCATTACCATCATAATAACCATCCTCTGGTCATTCAATGATATAGGAGAATTTCACCTATTTCTACTGAAAAGACCAGAACTGAACAAAAAATTTGATCTACAAACATGGAACACAAGAGAAACATAAAAAGGTAACAAGAAAAAAAAACTCTTGAGAACTATATTTATGTTATATATATTTATAGAATGAGGGTTGATTTTATGAATCGATTATTACATTATCATTATGATACGATTAGAGTGGTTTTATGATTATTATGATATGATTACTGTGATTTTATGATTATTATGATATGTTTATTGTGATTTTATGAATCTTATGATATGATAAACTGAAAAAGAAATTAGAGGTAGAAAAGGGATAACACTGGAAGAAGAGGAAAAGGAGGTAAAATAAGGGAAATTACATCACATGTAGAGGCAAAGAAAACCTATAATGATTGAGGGGAGAAAAGGGAGGGGAATGAGAATTGGGTTAATCTCCATCTCATCAGATTTGGCTCAGAGGGAATAATAGACGTACTTATAAGGAAACTGGAGGGAAAGGGGGG